>JASANF010012967.1:0-18604 GCA_030248245.1 Trissonchulus sp. WLG1_4 | reverse complement strand
ATATATATATATATATATATATATATATATATATATATATATATATATATATATATATATATATATATATATATATATATATATATATATATATATATATACATATATATACACACACACACACACACACACATAATACTGTCACGTTATATTGCATTTTATAAGCAGCTAAAATAACTTAATCGTATGCCCCACCAATTTCCACTGGTCGCAGGATACTGGTATACGGTAGTCCATCAGAGCTACAGTATGAGGAGTCGGGGGTGGTAGGGTTGGCGTGCGTTGTTTCGGCAATATGGACAACGTCGTCGCTGTTGTAGCCCGAGGAACTGTCATCGTCTAAAATTATATAACAGTAAAGCCGGTCATAATTTGTTTATACGTACGGGAACAAATAATTTTGGTTAATAGTAGCTGTAAAGAAGTGGCGGAAGCGTTTAGGCTGATATTTTCACACTATGACTATACTGGATTTGACCCCGAATTTAAAAAAAAATAATTTGGCTCATAGTTTCACGTAGCAGTTTTCTTAGTTTTTTCAGAATTGCATAGGGGCAAGGAAAATGACGAATTTCAATCCAACTGAGCTTAAAGGCTGGGTTAGCCAAAGTAAAAAATACTACTATTTTGTTAATCAAGTTTGTTAATCGAAAACGGTGACCAGTTAAGAATACTTGGGTATTAATACTTACTGAGGCCACCACTAGGGTTGTCTCAATAGCTTCAATAGTTTCAATAACTAATGGAAAACAAGCATACACACAGCTGCATAATACTATTAGAATATTAGATATTAGCGTTTCACGGCGCTGGTTACGAACAAAATCAAGCAATATACAATACAATAAAAAAACTAAACAGACAGACATGCATCACAAAATGATTCATTTTTAAAATATTTCATTCGTTTGTAGTTCGTCCATACACGTATAATTATTAATAAATAAAATTACACTACTGATACACGATTCTATTCTCTGAAATAGTTTGCTGAACTTACAAAAACTTCCACGCAATCTGTTAAACTGGCGTTTTCTTTTTCGAACAGGCGGTTGCTCGGCCCGGCTAAACACGCTGCCAGCGCTGCTCTGCTCTACGCGAGAATCAACTGAAAAGTAGTGAATACAATTAATAATTTCGTTGTTTTCCTTCTTCATTGGTATCTGGATTCTGGACTTGGGATTAATACAGAATATTATTTATTGTAACTTATTGTATTTCTACTATTTTCTACGTATATATTTTCCTTTATTTGCTTGTATTAAAAGAATGAGGCGCCGTCCAATCAAATTCGATGGCGAGAGGTTGGGACAACTCTCAATCTCAAATCCTCAGGGAATAGCGTACCCAAAATAACTGAGCCGTCATGTTCACTGACATTACTAAACTCAATCCAAATTAAAACGTCGAAATGCCATCTACGCCAACTGCATAAATAAAAACCAAACACATACCATTAATGCTAGATTCCTCTGACAGCAAAGTTTTCGATCGGGCGATAGCGCGTGTAGCAATGATTGATTCTTCATGAAACGTGACAGATCGACGTCGAGACAAATCCACGCTGCACTCGCGACTCGAATCGGTCGACTTTGCACTCGAGGTCGATTCAGTGGATTTGGTCGAGACTGTTTTGCCTCGAGTCGTCGATTCAGTAGACTTAGTCGAGACTGTTTGGTCTCGAGTGGATTTCATGAGTCTGCTGTCCAGCCGGCTACTTGTGGGCGTCTGCGTTGCCTTATGGGCACAACAGTAGCAAGTAGTTTCATGCAATTGACTGCCTCGACTCTTAGTTCGCCGTTTTCCAACCGATCGCACCATGGACCCTTGCATATCATCGTCCTGTTGTATACTCTTGTCCATTACCACTGTGATGGTATCCCTTCGCAAAATAGACACTCGCGGCTCGTGCTTACGAGGTCGCGGCTGTCGATTGGTTTTGTTGAAATCTCGGTTTCCCGGCAATTCGCCAATTTCCGACAATTCTTCATTCGCCGTCAAATCTGAGGAGAAATCATCTTTGGAAATCGCCACCGAAGTGTTCAGTGCCTGTGAAACGAATCGACGCTTAGCCTGGGCAGAACTAGGTGGCACTTTGCTGCTGAGTTGAAGCAGAGTTTTATTTCTTGGCGGAAGCGTTAAACTAGGATTTAGTCTAGACTTTTCCAGATTCGGATTGGCTCGACTTTTACTGGCTGATCTGGTGTTCATTGAAACATCTTTGAACAACTCGGCCGTCTCCATTTGTGTACCCATGCTGGTTTTGGTACGCTGACTTTGTTCGGGAGTTTTCTGTTGCACCGCGCTACTCTCCTTGGTCGTGTTCTGAAGTACGCTGTTGGATTTTGACGTGTCTCGTCGCCTGGGCTCCTTCGATAAAGTATCATTTTTATTCGTCGTACTCGAAGCTTCTCGCACATTTGACACTTCAGCCTTTTCAAGCGACGGATTGCCCTGCGTCGTACCTTGCACGTTTTCATCCACACCTTCCGTTCCCGTAGTACTTTTCGTGTCATGTTTAGTTTCAGGGGTTTTCCGTAGCACTGCACCTTTGGTCGTGTTTTGCAGTCGACTTTCAGATTTCGACGTTTCTCGCTGACTGGTTTCTTTCAGCGAGATAGAGTTCTGCGCCCGCGTTCTCGACGTTTCTCGAACATTTGAAGTTTCGGCAGGCGCGTTTTTGTCTGCATTTTCTTGCATTCTTTCCTTTGGTGGGTTTTCGTCTTCATTTTCTTGCATTCTTTCCGCTGGTGAATTTTCGTCTTCATTTTCTTGCATTCTTTCCGCCAATCGTCGCACATTGCTTGCAGCTCTTCGTCGCATAGGATTGATGCTTTTCCTAGCCTTTGACTTTCGCTTAGCCGCCAAACCGGCGAGGCGGCGATTTTTCGGCAAATTGGCTCCATAGATGCTGCCCAGATCAGCCACTGAAACCCACTGGCTGCTGCCCTCTTGGCTGGGCCCAGGCTCACCTTCAACCAGCGGTCGAATACTGGTGGATTCGGGTTCAGGCAACTCTTGCAGTGGTTCAGCTATTCCTTCTAGGTTGGTCTGCGGCTGCTGCATCAGTCTTCGTTTTCTAGCCTGAGAGCTGCTGCTGGAAGTGCTCTGAAAGGTTTCGTGAATTTCCGCTCGCGTATATGGGCGCACTCCATCAGGCGAAGGCTGAAATCGTTTGGTCCGATGCTTCCCCGAAATCACCGACAAAGCCATAGACACGTCTAGGGGTGGCAATTGTCTGCTGTGAACCATCGGGGTGGAGAAAACATCCTTGGCCTGGTAAGAGGAATTTTGCGATCTAGTCCCAAGCATCGATTTGGAGTTTGCCGCCGGCGCCAATGTTCGACTGCGCTCCTGAGGCTTCTTGAAAACATCTGTCTCAGTTGTCTCAGGAGCGGGTTCAGCTCTGGCTTCCATCGGCTGCTGGTCTACTATATCGCAATCTTCATTGTCACAGTCATTTCCCTCGACAATTACGTTCTTATTCTCCTCGGGAGTCTTCTCTCTATTTTCTAGTTGTACCTCAGTCGCCGTTTCTGAAGACTGAGCGTGCGTTTCACCAGCGGGTTCATTTTCTACTGCTTTATCCAATGTTTCAGCTACCTTTATAGTAGTAGTATTTTCCGCATTTTCGGCGACGTTTATCGAAATTTTGTCACCATTTTCTATCGAAGATACTTCAGGTTCCGCAACTTTTTCAGGTTGTAATTGAGCAACCTTACTCTGATTGTTTCCAACTTCGTTTGCCTTTTCCTCATTATCCCTTTCTACTTCCTGTCCGGAAACTCGTCTTTGTTCAGGGCTCTTCAGTTTCGACTCAGTGACAGTAATTTCCGCACCAGTCACAATCTCACGCGTTTTCTCTAACAAACTTTTGTCGAGAATAACAGACGGAGATTTATCAAAGGTTCGGTTCAGATTATTGCGTTTCTTTATCGCACTTCTTGTTTCCGCCGGTTTGTTGAACGTTTCATTCGTCTCCCTACTTCCAACAAATGTTGCTGCCTTTTCGTTTCCAGCTTCCTCTGGATCAGTAAACTGCAGGCTTATTCTAGGCACAGGAGTAGCAGACCGTTGTTCCGTTTCAACTGCAACGAGGGCCGATTTTTCAGCGCTACTAGTTGATTCTCTGCTTCTGCGCTTCGGCGCACTTTGGGGCGCAACAGAAGCACGGTGTTTACGTCCACTAGCTGGTGTCTGGCAATCGTCTACTTCTGGTTCTTCAGCTGCCTCAGCTCTGTATGGAGTTGATCGCGAAAGTTTGGCAATCCCTGGTTCAGTTAGTTCATCTTCGGTAAGATATCTACTCTTTTCCGCCGTTGTACAACGACCCGTTTCGATCGGAGTCAATGCGGCGGGCTCTTCTTCATTATTCTCGTTCTCAGCTTCCACTGTCCTGGCTACCACTGTGATGGTCTGAAACAGAATAAAAATGTGAAATAAAAACAAACATAATAGAAACAACCCAACAAAAAATTCATTTCTGTAAATTGTGGACAATTGCAGTCAACTAAATTGTGGAATATGTCAAAAATTCAATCTTGCAATAAAATGAGTAGGCCTATATTCATGATTGTTTTGCTTCGAGAATACCTACTTCACCCTAGTCCTTGAGCCAGAACAAACTGCTACAAATGCAAGTCGAATTTGGTCAAGTTCACAGACATCTGCTAGGCTAACTTATACACAAACTTGACCGTTTATTGAAAAGCATCGTAGAACACACAATCTTTCATAAGGATGTATTTTAATCAAAACCAAATCTTTTCACTAATGCTGCTAAAAAGTAAGATACCCAAAGTAAGAAATGTATACTTACTTTATTTAACATTTTTGTCGATTTCGAAGGACGTTCTGGGGTTTCTTCTTTTTCTAAACAATAAAACATAGTGGGATGTGAAAACACAAAATTTTACGATTAATTTTTTTAAATTTAAAATTATTGTGCCAATTCAATTTCGAAAATTAAAAGTTTGATAAAATACTTTTGAATGTATTTGAGACAAAAAAATGAAAAGTAATTGTATATATATCAGGGTTTTTTTTTTGAAAATCCGAAGTGCGGATACTTTGCGGACGGCCAAATTTTTTTGCGGACGGATAAATTTTTTTGCGGACAGTCGGCAAAATTCATGCATCTATGTTAGGATTTCTCTTTGTGCACTATATACATATTTCATACTCAACAACAATGGTGTAGCCAGCAAATTTTTTTTGGGATGGGCATGACTTTTCGATTTTTTGAAACGTCTTAAAATGCAAATAATTACAATTATATCGCAAAAATCTACACATATTAGCAAATTTCATTAAATAACAATGGTATTTTTTGACCAGAGCGGCATATAAAGTAAAACTGGAGCTCAGAACACTAAAAATTAAAAAATCGGCGGGCCGGCGAGTGTTCAGAATTAAGGAGATATTTGACATTACCAACCGCGCACAAATGCACAAAAAGTGTTATTTTTACTACACAAATACTAGCTAAAATGCACCATCAAACAGCTAGCAGGGAGACGCCCCCAGAAAAAAATTGGGGAAATTTTTCGATTTTGAGGCCAAATTTCATCAATTTACGGCCACTTTTGGTATGTGGCTCCAAAAAAATTTCGTTTGCTCCCGGCAAAAGGGTGCATATATCCACTATATCCTCCCACCGTCCGCCCTTGGCTCAGTCATTGTTTGAGAATACGACTTTACCTTCACCTTACATGTGGGTAAACTTAGCATAACTTTACCTGCAGGTAATTTTGAGAATACGGCCCCAGAAAAAATGTTGGGGGAATGACTTCTCGATTTTTTTGTAATGAGTTAAAATGCACTTTTTAGCAATTGTAACACTTAAATTTGCGCTAAAAACTGAAGACCACAGCACAGTCAACATAGCTGCAGGGTTCTGGGGGCGGCAGCCCCCAGAAAAAAATTGGTGAAAATGTTTGATTTTTAGGCCAAATTTGGTCAATGGGAAACGTATCGAATTTTTCATACCGATCCATAAAAACCAAAGGGGTAACCCTTGTATGTAATTTCAGTCGGAAAAAATTTCGGGGTTTGCGGGGGCTGGGGGCTGCAGCCCCCAGGAAAAAAAGTTCGAGAAATTTTTGACTTTTATGCCGAATTTGGTCTATACATGGTCTAACATTCTATATACATTTATATATAAAAAAATAACAAATGATTTTGCATTTAAAACAGTGCATTCTGAGCTTATCACAGGCAGGTCGGCAATTTCCATTAAATTTATGCAATTTCTTCCTAAATTTAGGCATACATTATAAAATAGTCGCTAATTTTTACACTAAAGCACGGTTTTGTGGCCAAAAGGCATTTTTGGTTAATGGTTACCAAGTTGATTCCCGTTTGGACTACCCCGAAAAGCGACGAATTGTTTACTTTACCTTCATTTACAAATAATTATCAGCATTAAACTTCATTAATACACTATAGCAGACAAAAGTCATGTTATATACTTATACACATATATTATACCGATGTGATGAATAAAGAAGGCACAGCCCTCGATGGAAAATTTTGGAAATTATAGTGTAAATTTGGTCAATTGGGGACGTGCCGGAAAATTTTTTCTGGGAGTGGGAAAAACGAAGGGGGCAGCACGAGAAAAATTTTGTTTGAGGAATTTCGGGATGCGGACGCATTGCAGACGGCTGAAAAAAATTGCGGACGACTCAAAAAAATTGCGGATGTCCGCACTGTGGTCCGCAAAAAAAAACCTTGATATATATATATATATATATATATATATATATACAGTAGGACTACATAGTACATTGTATCAAAAGAGGTGGTCACACACACAGGTCAGAAATAAGGTTCCCGACGAATATAAGACCCATTTAAAAACAACTTTCAGACATTAACACTAACCTTCAAAACTTTTGCTTGCGCGAGTTCGTTTGCGTCTGAAACATTCAAAAACATATTAATTATACCACTTGAACAGTCTTAATAAATCATTATTCATTAGTAATTAATTAATAATCAAATACTAATTTTTGACAAAAATTTATTTTTCTGCATAACTCAAAGTTTTAAGTCATTCCAATCATCTTGAAAAAAGCGTACATAACACCATTATAACCTATAGGAGATATAGAAAATAGTTGCCAGTCAGATTTCTTACTGCGTGCTCGTTCGGCTTAAAACTTCTTTTCCGTCACGACCAACCATCCGCGTTTCAATGGTCTGAAATTACAGGTGAGTTTTGGCACAAAAAAACAAGAAAAAAATTAATGATAAGCAAGTGACAAAACTTGACTCAAAGCTTCCAAATGAAGTACGATACTCAGAAAGTCAGAAACATGAAAAAAAGTATATATTTTTAGCCACAGTATAAATGAGTGATAACTTCTTGCAAAACTAGTCATTGTCAGGACTCGATTTAGGTTAGATATTATGCCAACGAAAATGGCTAGCATATTATAGCATCACTTCGGATTTGTCACACAATAAGGTCATGAGTTAAACCGTTAAGAGTTTCACGTACAACACAACTATGTGCAAAATTATTTGCACAATAGTACTGTACTGAATTGAAATTACAGGCTCATTTTGATATTGAAGCATTATTACACAGTTATTGCAGTTTATGGTTGGAACCAAAACTTTTATAAACCGATTATCAGTTTACATGTAAGATATAAAAAGCATTAAACAATAACTATTTACACTATCAAGCTGCTCCAAAATGCTAATTTCTTCATCACACGGGAGCTCGGGCGCTGTTTCTACAGTCTCCGTCTGCTGCGGCGGACTGCTTATCACATCAGTTTCGCTGCCAATATGCGTTTGTTTGGGAGAATCCGACGATCTCGTGGTTTCGGTTCGATCAGCCAGAGCCGCATCTGGACTGACCGGTTTGACTTGCAACGGATCAGGCAAATTAGTTTCCGTCGAGTCTGTGGCTGGTTCGTCTGATTCTCTATCGCCGGCATTTTCCATCGATTTCAAACTGCGCGCTTCGGTCACCGATCGACTAGTGCTGCCGAGACCGACCGCTTCTGTTGCCGAAGATGCCGCCTGACTTTGGCTAGGCTGCTGTGAGCCCGGGCGCGACTGGGAACCGCCACTTTCGCTGCTTGTCTGATCCAGGAAATTCAGGGCCAGACTCTAAAAGTATACATTGAAAAATTCTAGTTGTTGCTCTTTAGTATTTTATTACGTTATGCTTTTGGCAAAAATACCCCGACTACCATATGGACTTTTTCAGAGTACTTCAGAGTACCCCTCCTGCCGCAGTCACATAGTATCATTTAATTTGTTGCTTTCCTTATTTTGTTAGCTTTTCTGATCATTATTGATTTTGTTTGTTAACATTTTAATCTCATTGTAGCTAATAAAGTTTGTTTTCCTCGTTGTTCACAAATACCTTGCTAATATCGTGTCTCATCTACGAATACATTGTCTGTTTGTTTGTTTGATTGTACTTTTTGTTTTTTTTTAGTAAAATAACTCGATGCCTAACGCTATAAAAGTGAAATAAAACCGAAATCAAAATATTCCAAAATTGGCCATCGCATACAGTTCATTATATCAAAATATAACACGCTAAGGTCATAGGATAATGCTCTAAGAATCATTATACTGTTGTGTAATTTCATTTTCATATGGGAAGCACAAAGCACAATGCAATCAATAAATTAATGCAACTTATTTACCACAAAACCCCACATAAATAAAATTAAAAATCGTCATTGGATTTGACGTTCAATTTTGTAGAGCTTCTCAATTTACGGCTATAGACAAGATAGAAGAGGAGGTGGAGCTATATTTAGTGCCCAACAGTACATATTATATACGAGTTAAGGTGTGGTTTCAAGTTTTTATAAGTGTCTGTTAGGATAGTTTATATATAAGGTTAGAAGCTTAAAAATTTTAAAATACAAGATAGTTACTGCATTGTTGCTTTGCATATTTGACCTCGCCTTAGCAGACTGACCTTATTTCTTAACCTCCTTTGTATTTCCCTCTCCTGAATTTCAGCCTGTTTTGCCGCATATTCTTGTTCATATCGACGCCGTGGTTCATCCAAGTAGTCAACTGAAACAAGGTGTTTTTTTAAAATAGTTAAAACCATACATGGGCGTGGAGGGCACCTACCTTTCACCTCCCCCCCAGCACCCCCAGACAGGTGCTCCTCAGAATGTTCTGAAGGTACCTAATGACGCCAAAGCTGGTGGCTCACGAAGCAAAAATGGCTAGAAGGGAAAAGTTGCTCTGAACCCCGCCCCCGCCGGTGACTCACCCCTCCCAGATTTAGTCAGCTGCCCACGTATGGTTAAGACTATAGACATTTTTGTAAAACGCGTTCTGAAACGATTTCTAAAATTGCAGCAAATTAAAATACATATAAACTTACACTCCGATTCATTGAATGACAAATTAATGTTTGATCGATCAATAGGTTTACTCCGAGATTTTATTCTAAAACAGAAAAACAGACAAAAAATCAGACATAAAGAACAGCAGGACAAAAGCCTTTATCTAGTTATCTAAATTATTTGAATGCATCAACATTTCATAGCAAACTGTCGTTTAGTCAGTTACATGTTGTTCTACTATATACATGGTAAAAAAGTAACACACTAGTTCCACGAAAAAACACTCATAGCTTTACATCTACATGCAAAACGTTATCGCAAAAATGCACTGAGACAATTTTCCACCAAAAAAATTTCGAATTATTTCGACACTTGTATTTTGAATGAAATTTATTTTTATTCACATATTATTTAGCTATGTTTAAGGACTGCTTTAGTGACTAATTGGGCTTATTGTTTTAAAAATATTTTTTTCACGGATTGCCTCTGAAATTGATACCCTCTGCGAGTTTCGTTTAGTCAACCAGTCCTCGGACAAGCCCGGAACAGGAGAGCAGCAGCATATTTTAAACAAAATAACAGTCAATCTGTCAAGCTGTATAATATACCAGTATACCTACAGACCACTGGCGGTCCCAGATTTCGATTTCGGGAGGGGGGGGGAGATTTGAAGAAATTTTTTCACTTTTTATAATAGCGTTTTACGCTATCTTGTTATAGCCGCAAATGCTAAAATACTCACTTTTAAAAATTTACACAACACACCCTTAATTTATACAGCAAATTCTTAATTTACACAACATTTACACAGTGCCGATTTTGAAAAAAAACCCTGCCATGGTTTTTTTTGTGTAAAATAGGGTGTATTTACACATCGGCCGCCTAATTTACACAGCAAAAAATAAAAATACACACTGACTTACACAGCCCCATTTTTCCCCAAAAGTTGATTAAACGGCCTATTTTGCTTGTAAAATTTACAAAAATTCGCGAAGTGGTGATTGCAGCCTGTAACCTCTTTGTGTTAACAAAATTAAGTCTAATTTTTGACCAAAAAACAAAAAATCTTCAGTTTCTGCTCTTAAACGGCTTATGATGTTTTATTTTAGCATTCGTTTTTATGCACTTGAAAGTTGACAATGAAAAATCAGCCATGCTGAGCTTATCTGTGCGATTTCTTATAATACTTCAAACTACTTTAAAAGGTTTTACACCCAGATTTGAAAAAAGTGTGTAGGATCTGGCTGATAAAACAACTCTCTATCTGCGTGAACACGGGGTCTCGGCTTGGGGTGGTGGCTTGTCTCAGAGTTTTCGAAATTTTAGGGGGGCTTGTCCTGACGTGTCGGATACTTGAACTGACAAAAACGCTAAAATTTTCAATTATATATATATATATATATATATATATACATAATATATATATATATATATATATATATATATATATATATCAGGAATCGACCGGAGTTCCGGTTCCGGTTCCGGTTCCGGTACTTTTTGGTTCCGGTTCCGGTTCCGGTATTTTAAAAGTACCGGAACCGGAACCGGAACCACTAAATCTCTGACAAAGGATTTTGCTTTTAATTTTGTGTTGATCGTCCATGAAAATTTTCCGATATGCCTCAAATTGACCACAATCGGCCTAAAAATCAAAAAATTCTTCAAATTTTGTTCCAACGAACCTCTTGCGACTCTGTAATTAGTTTAGTCTTCGTCTTCTTTTTTATTCTATTTCATCAAAGCTCATAAGTTCAACATATTACATATGTACTGTACGCGAATATATACATCTTGGATACTTATATATACTTATATGTATATGTACATATAAATTTATATATATATTAGCGAACGGACGGAGGCAGGATTTTTGCTCCGGCCGGAGCCGGAGCCGGAGGTAAATTAATTTGCCGGAGCCGGAGCCGGAGCCGGAGCTAGGTCGAAATTGATACCCTTATGATGAAAAATTTTCTAATGTTTAATAAAAATCTATCATCCATCTTCTTCTCGATCTTACGATATCTTTACAACAACTTTATCATAATGGCCAAAAATTGTATACATGTATGCAGTGGCAGTGGCGTAGCCAGGAAAAAATTTCGGGGGGATGACTTTTCATTTCTGAAACATGTTAAAATGCACTTAAGTTCGATTTTATCGCACAAAGCGACACATATTTCGGTAAAAAACAATGTTGACAAAAAACAATGTAAACAACAACCTTGTTGACGATTTCTTCAAGTTCGACCAAAGGGGGGGTCGCGACTCCCACTGGCTACGCCGCTGAGTATGGGTCGCTCATAGAATTTAGATTCAGCATAAGGTATATACTTGTAGACATGCACAGGCTTTGATGAAAGATAATAACAAGGAACAGTAACCAACACAGTGGGAGGGGTCTGGGGGTGGCAGCCCCCAGGAAAAAAGTTCGAGAATTTTTTGATTTTTAGAGGTCAAATTTGGTCAATTGGAGACGTATCAGAAATTTTTTTTTCGGTCGGGCGATAAAACCAAAGGGGGGACCCTTGCCACTCTTACTGCAATCTAGATGAGTATGGGTCGCTCAGAGAATTTACCTCCGGTTCAGCATCCGGCTAATTTTTGAATGGCTCCGGCCGGAGCCGGAGCCGGAGCCGGAGGGGCCAAATCCGGCCGGAGCCGGAGCCGGAGCCGGAGGCTCCGGCCGATCGCTAATATATATATATATATATATACTAGCTTAATACATTGTTATCGTTTGTGCTTGTTATCGTTTTATTGTTAACGGATATTGTAATATATTACTAGTACTACATACAAATAGCTTCTGATTTTTTATTCGGGCATTCTTTCTTATGTTGCAGTGCTTAATCTTTATAAATAATGCTGTGCTTCTTGTGTCCAATTTCTTGTACTAAAACTGCAACTAGCTCAATGAAAGCCGAAGGTCGAAGGTCCTCGGTTTTTCACGCTAACACCAAAAATTAATGTAATCTGTGTAAACCTTGCTATCTAACATCTAGAAGACGGGGCGACGGGAGCGCCCCCCCCGCCCACCAATTTTCTCCAAGTGAGGGTCTTTTTAAGGTCCATGTGTGGGCCAGACTCAAGTTCTCTTAACCGGGCCCAGCAAAAAATTAACCTGACCCAAGTCAGACCCAACGGCGTAGATAGGGAGGGGGGTCGAGGGGGTCGCGACCCCGCCCCCCCTTTGGTTGAATTTTAAGAAATTGTCAACAAGGATTCCCCCTTTCGTTTTATCGCCCCGCCAAAAAATTTTTTTCTGATACGTCTCCAATTGACCAAAATTTGGCCTAAAAATCAAAAAATTTTCCAAATATTTCTCGAAAAAAAAAAAAAAAAAAATCAAAGCCTATGCATGTCCACAAAAGTACATTATGCTGAATTTTCTTGTATAATACACTGTCTGAATGTGACGCTCCCATTCTGACAGAGCTTGCCCTATCCGTGGTAAGGACAAGCGTAGACTTCAGAGAAAACTGCTTATTTGGCCGCGATACGTTATTTTTTTCCTAGTGGGAATTCAGTGACACCCCTCACGAAACCTGTATTGTGATGTTTCACAAAAGTGAGTAATTTTCGTTTTTACTGCTTTCATTTCTTAAATATAGAGTTAATATTGATCAAAACGGGAATTCTAGTGAATTTCTAATCTAATAGGCATAAAAACTAAAAAATTGTTTCAAAAGCTCCATTCCCCCCCAACTAGGTTATTTTCTAACAAATATAGTGAGTCACATGAGTGTTATAGAAACGGTTTTTTTTCAGTCAATACTGCAGCTAAATGTTTGTAAAACATGATGCAATTGTGCTTATGCTCTTCACGAGCAAATTACTCGATGAAAGCGGTTGTTCGTTTTTTACCCCGGTTTTCGTCCACCCCATCCGGGGTAAACGAAGCTTATTTTTTAAGCTGGCCGGTAAGCCGTGGCTGTTAACCTAATTTTTACGTCGTATAGAGTCTGTAGGCCAGCTCCCACATAACTAAACCACTTTTTGGGAATCAACAGTGCCATGGACAGCTGCCCAGAAACTTAGGTCGAAATTCGTTTTTTTTACCCCGGCTCACCACACACACACACACACACACACACACACACACACACACACACACACACACACACACACACACACACACACACACACACACACACACACACACACACACACACACACACACACACACACACACACACACACACACACACACACACATATCAGGGATCGACCGGAACTCTAAAAATACCGGAACCGGAACCGGAACCACCTAAAAATACCGGAACCGGAACCGGAACCCCCTTCAAACAGAACCTATATTTTGCAATATTTTCAAAAAAAATTTTTGTTTACTTTTACTCACATTTTTTACATATGCAACCCTTCTATACACATTTGACTTTCACTCCTTAAATACGCTTTAAACATTTATTTTAGTATTTACAGTAAATTACATGATTTAAAATCTCGCAGTGAAAACCCAAGATCAGGGAGCCACAGGTTGCAGTGGGGGCGGAAACTGGGGGGGCCCCCAGAAAAGAAGGAAAAAATGGAGATTTTTAACCGTTTACACTGAATTTGGCCAACTAAAGACGTATCAGAAATTTTCATGGAAAATTAAAACTAAACATGGGAACGTCACATCAGACAGTGTATTATACAAGAAAATTCAGCATAATGTACTTTTGTGGACATGCATAGGCTTTGATTCGAGAAATATTCAAGAACTTTTGGATTTTTAGGCAAATTTTGGTCAATTTGAGACGTATCAAAAAAAATTTTCGGCGGGGCGATAAAACCAAAGGGGGAACCCTTGTTGACAATTTCTTAAAAATTCAACCAAAAGGGGGGGCGGGGTCGCGACCCCCTCGACCCCCTCCCTATCTACGCCTTTGGGTCTGACTTGGGTCAGGTTAATTTTTTGCTGGGTCCGGTTAAGAGAACTTGAGTCTGGACCCACCCATGGACCCTAAAAAGACCCTCACTTGGAGAAAATTGGTGGCGGGGGGCGGCTGTACCGTCGCCCCGTCTCCTAGATGTTAGATAGCAAGGTTTACACAGATTACATAATTCTTATCAGTGTAGCGTGAAAAACCGAGGACCTTCGACCTTCGGCTTTTATTGAGCTAGTTGCAGTAGTACAAGAAATTGGACACAAGAAGCACAGCATTATTTATAAAGATTAAGCACTGCAACATAAGAAAGAATGCCCAAATAAAAAAAAATCAGAAGCTATTTGTATGTAGTACTAGTAATATATTACAATATCCGTTAACAATAAAACGATAACAAGCACAAACGATAACAATGTATTAAGCTAGTATATATATATATATATATATTAGCGATCGGCCGGAGCCTCCGGCTCCGGCTCCGGCTCCGGCCGGATTTGGCCCCTCCGGCTCCGGCTCCGGCTCCGGCCGGAGCCATTCAAAAATTAGCCGGATGCTGAACCGGAGGTAAATTCTCTGAGCGACCCATACTCATCTAGATTGCAGTAAGAGTGGCAAGGGTCCCCCCTTTGGTTTTATCGCCCGACCGAAAAAAAATTTCTGATACGTCTCCAATTGACCAAATTTGACCTCTAAAAATCAAAAAATTCTCGAACTTTTTTATGGGGGCTGCCGCCCCCAGACCCCTCCCACTGTGTTGGTTACTGTTCCTTGTTATTATCTTTCATCAAAGCCTGTGCATGTCTACAAGTATATACCTTATGCTGAATCTAAATTCTATGAGCGACCCATACTCAGCGGCGTAGCCAGTGGGAGTCGCGACCCCCCCTTTGGTCGAACTTGAAGAAATCGTCTACAAGGTTGCCTTGTTTACATTGTTTTTTGTTATCATTGTTTTTTACCGAAATAAGTGTCGTTTGTGCGATAAAATCGAACTTAAGTGCATTTTAAAATGTTTCAGAAATGAAAAGTCATCCCCCCGAAAATTTTTATTCCTGGCTACGCCACTGCCACTGCATACATGTATACAATTTTTGGCCATTATGATAAAGTTGTTGTAAAGATATCGTAAGATCGAGAAGAAGATGGATGATAGATTTTTATTAAAAACATTAGAAAATTTTTCCATCATAAGGGTATCAATTTCGACCTAGCTCCGGCTCCGGCTCCGGCTCCGGCAAATTAATTTACCTCCGGCTCCGGCTCCGGCCGGAGCAAAAATCCTGCCTCCGTCCGTTCGCTAATATATATATATATATATATATATATATACATATAAGTATATATAGTATTAAAATAGTATATATTCGTGTACAGTAAATATGTAAATATCTCGAAATTATGATTCACTTTGATGTAATAGAATAAAAAGAAGACGAAGAGACTAAAAATGAATTACATAGTCTTATGAGGTTAGGTTAAAATTTGAACAATATTTAGACTTTTTGATTTTAGGCCAATTGTGGTCATTTTAGGCATATTTTTCCCATGTACGATCAACACAAAATTAAAAGCAAAATCCTTTGTCAGAGGAAAGTCATGGTTTCCGGTTCCTTGGGACTTTTAAAAGAAACCGGAACCGAAACCCAAAAGTACGTTGTAGACCCTTGCCTAAATGCTCTGTCCCGTTTTCCGCACACACATACACACATACAAAAATAAAAATATATATATATATATATATATATATATATATATATAATTGAAAATTTTAGCGTTTTTGTCAGTTCAAGTATCCGACACGTCAGGACAAGCCCCCCTAAAATTTCGAAAACTCTGAGACAAGCCCCCACCCCAAGCCGAGACCCCGTGTTCACGCAGATAGAGAGTTGTTTTATCAGCCAGATCCTACACACTTTTTTCAAATCTGGGTGTAAAACCTTTTAAAGTAGTTTGAAGTATTATAAGAAATCGCACAGATAAGCTCAGCATGGCTGATTTTTCATTGTCAACTTTCAAGTGCATAAAAACGAATGCTAAAATAAAACATCATAAGCCGTTTAAGAGCAGAAACTGAAGATTTTTTGTTTTTTGGTCAAAAATTAGACTTAATTTTGTTAACACAAAGAGGTTACAGGCTGCAATCACCACTTCGCGAATTTTTGTAAATTTTACAAGCAAAATAGGCCGTTTAATCAACTTTTGGGGAAAAATGGGGCTGTGTAAGTCAGTGTGTATTTTTATTTTTTGCTGTGTAAATTAGGCGGCCGATGTGTAAATACACCCTATTTTACACAAAAAAAACCATGGCAGGGTTTTTTTTCAAAATCGGCACTGTGTAAATGTTGTGTAAATTAAGAATTTGCTGTATAAATTAAGGGTGTGTTGTGTAAATTTTTAAAAGTGAGTATTTTAGCATTTGCGGCTATAACAAGATAGCGTAAAACGCTATTATAAAAAGTGAAAAAATTTCTTCAAATCTCCCCCCCCCCTCCCGAAATCGAAATCTGGGACCGCCAGTGGTCTATAGGTATACTGGTATATTATACAGCTTGACAGATTGACTGTTATTTTGTTTAAAATATGCTGCTGCTCTCCTGTTCCGGGCTTGTCCGAGGACTGGTTGACTAAACGAAACTCGCAGAGGGTATCAATTTCAGAGGCAATCCGTGAAAAAAATATTTTTAAAACAATAAGCTCAATTAGTCACTAAAGCAGTCCTTAAACATAGCTAAATAATATGTGAATAAAAATAAATTTCATTCAAAATACAAGTGTCGAAATAATTCGAAATTTTTTTGGTGGAAAATTGTCTCAGTGCATTTTTGCGATAACGTTTTGCATGTAGATGTAAAGCTATGAGTGTTTTTTCGTGGAACTAGTGTGTTACTTTTTTACCATGTATATAGTAGAACAACATGTAACTGACTAAACGACAGTTTGCTATGAAATGTTGATGCATTCAAATAATTTAGATAACTAAATAAAGGCTTTTGTCCTGCTGTTCTTTATGTCTGATTTTTTGTCTGTTTTTCTGTTTTAGAATAAAATCTCGGAGCAAACCTATTGATCGATCAAACATTAATTTGTCATTCAATGAATCGGAGTGTAAGTTTATATGTATATTAATTTGCTGCAATTTTAGAAATCGTTTCAGAACGCGTTTTACAAAAATGTCTATAGTCTTAACCATACGTGGGCAGCTGACTAAATCTGGGAGGGGTGAGTCACCGGCGGGGGCGGGGTTCAGAGCAACTTTTCCCTTCTAGCCATTTTTGCTTCGTGAGCCACCAGCTTTGGCGTCATTAGGTACCTTCAGAACATTCTGAGGAGCACCTGTCTGGGGGTGCTAGGGGGGGGGGGAGGTGAAAGGTAGGTGCCCCCCACGCCCATGTATGGTTTTAACTATTTTAAAAAATACCTTGTTTCAGTTGACTACTTGGATGAACCACGGCGTCGATATGAACAAGAATATGCGGCAAAACAGGCTGAAATTCAGGAGAGGGAAATACAAAGGAGGTTAAGAAATAAGGTCAGTCTGCTAAGGCGAGGTCAAATATGCAAAGCAACAATGCAGTAACTATCTTGTATATTAAAATTTTTAAGCTTCTAACCGTACATAACTATCCTAACAGACACTTATAAAAACTTGAAACCACACCTTAACTCGTATATAATATGTACTGTTGGGCACTAAATAAGATAAGTCTACACCTCTCTTCTATCTTGTCTATAGCCGTAAATTGAGAAGCTCTACAAAATTGAACGTCAAATCCAATGACGATTTTTAATTTTATTTATGTGGGGTTTTGTGGTAAATAAGTTGCATTAATTTATTGATTGCATTGTGCTTTGTGCTTCCCATATGAAAATGAAATTACACAACAGTATAATGATTCTTAGAGCATTATCCTATGACCTTAGCGTGTTATATTTTGATATAATGAACTGTATGCGATGGCCAATTTTGGAATTTTTTGATTTCGGTTTTATTTCACTTTTATAGTGTTAGGCATCGAGTTATTTTACTAAAAAAACAAAAAGAATAATCAAACAAACAAAGATAGATCTTTATTTTTAAATACTGAGAACATGATATTAGCAAGGCATTTGTGAACAACGAAGAAAACAAACTTTATTAGCTACAATGAGATTAAAATGTCAACAAACAAAATCAATAATGATCAGAAAAGCTAACAAAATAAGGAAAGCAACAAATTAATGATACTATGTGACTGCGGCAGGAGGGGTACTCTGAAGTACTCTGAAAAAGTCCATATGGTAGTCGGGGTATTTTTGCCAAAACAGATGAGAATAAATACTAAAAGAGAAACAACTAATTTTTCAACTAACAATATGAATGAATCAGTACAT
>JASANF010012966.1:0-21171 GCA_030248245.1 Trissonchulus sp. WLG1_4 | reverse complement strand
GGGTTGGGGGGCTGCAGCATCCAGGTAATAAAATTGAGAATCGCTTGATTTTTAGGCTGATTTGAACAACTGTAGACGCATCGGAATTTTTCTGGCAGAGCCATAACATAATGGATGCACTTGGACTTCACCAATTTTACCTCACTGGGCGCCTCAAAATTGTTTTACACTTTTCGAATTGATTGTAAATTTTATTCAAATTATCCTAATTTGCGGAACATGATGAGACTCTAGCAACATAAAAAAACATATACAGGCGCGCATATGCCCAAGTTGTGAGTGAAGCTGATGATATATTTTGTCTGTTCAATCTTCAAAAATACAAAATCTGTGAACAATTTAAGGTATAACACGATTTGAATAACTGACAGCAATTCAGGGGAATTTAAACTCTACATGGAAAGTTAATAATATGCTAAACAAAGCCGAACAGTTGCAGGAGGTGAAGGCGGCAGCCCTCTGAAAATTTTTTCAGTTTAGGCCGAATTTTTTCAACTGGGGACGCACAGATCAGAACTTTTTCAGACAGGGAAATTAACACAAAAGATGGAAACCTCACATCAGAGTACAGGACAGCTTAGACTATATATTAGACAAGTGGATGCAGCAGCACAAAGGCGATGCTGCACTTATGTAATGTAAGCTTTAAACCATGGACATTTAACAACCTGAGCGAGATGAAACCGCAAAGCGAAGCTTGACGCGCAGTCGGGTCAGGCATGCATGCATAGGCTTTGATGATATAAAAATAATAGAGAAGGAATAGAAAGCCAGAGCTCGCGGGTCTCCGGGGCGGCAGCCCCCAGAAAAAAGTTGGGGAAAATTTTCACTTCTCTGAGGCCAAATTTCATCAATTTACGGCCAATTTTGGACGTGGTTTCAAAAAATTTTTCCTTTGCTCCGGGCAAAGGGGGCGATATATCCCCTATATCCCCCCCCCCCCCCACCGTCCTGCCTTGTTCTAACGACTAAACTTTTACACAAGGATCCCCCTATTCCTTGTTTTATAGCCTGGCAGGAAAAAGTTTCCGATATGTTTCTTCACTTGATCAAATTCAGCCTAAAGCCCGGTTCATACTTGTCCTCAAGGACTACAGGAAAAGGGACAAGGACAAGATTTCTGGGTCAGCTGCTGCAAAGAATCGGCAAAAGCGATCTTGGACCTCTTTTCCCATACCGTGTGGAAGTGACGTTGACTTTATTCGTGCAAAAAATTGGCTTATTTCCAGCCATGTAGTTTTCTTGGAATTGCTTAAGGACAATAGCAGAGGGACAATGACAAGAAACTAGTATGAACCGGGCTTTAAAATAAAAAATTTTCCCACATTTTGTTCTGGGGGCCGCCCGCCCCCAGACCCCTGCCACCTTATGGCTTTCTAAACGTTCCTTGCCTGCTGTTGTCTTTCATGACTAAGCGATATATGTATAATATTTGTGCACATTCGTGAACTATTTAATTTGCTAATACACTGTTACGTGTATCATTGAAGCTGTTTTATTTGGGTAAACATTCACATTTTGAAAGTAAATTTATGGTTCTTGATGCGAAAAATCTTCTTGCAGTTTTCAATTGGCGAGCTGGTGCACCCTCGCGGCCTCACCGGGGCGCCAAGTTTTGTAATTTTAAGGTGTTTTGAATCAGAATAGTTTGAGTCGGGTCGGGTTGGTGAGGGTCGGGTTGGTCGGGTCGAAAACTCTTCCACCCGCGGGTTATGGGGTTAGTTTGGGTCAAAAATTTTTGCGTATACGTAAATCCTTGAGTTTTACCTTAAATTTTTCTGTTTTGAGCGATAATTCTAAACCTAATGTATCCGCTTGCACAACCGACGTAACAGCTTTTCCGAGCTCTTGTTTCCTGTTAGCCAAAATTAGCTACGACGTTTGATACACGCGAACATTGTACTAATTGAGGTCTAGACTTTGAGGGGGGGGGGGGCTCGCCGCATTTTTTTCTAAAATAGTAGAGGAAGCTTGTCCCGACGATTGTAGGGCTTGAACCGACATAAAAGCGCTATAATATTAATTTCGAATTTTCGCCGCGTAAAAATAGGAAAATTATTTGCAAAAATCGAAAAGCAAATTCAAATTGCAAGCAAGTACAAGTACAATGAACTTTTTCGAGCAAACAAGGAGGGGGGCACCTACTTGGTCAAATCTGAGATGGGGCTTGTCCCGGCATCTGAACTACGGGAGGGGCTCTGCCACACTAGACCCCTTCTTCATACGTACATCTGCTTTCTGTAGCTTATCAAAACATATGAAATATATATGAAAAAACTGCAAAACAAAAAAAAGCGACAAAAATTCTTAGTGTTTGTACAGCAGCTTCACTAGAAGTCGGGTCTGGTCGGGTCGGTTGGGCTTAGACACTAGCTCGGGTCGGGGGTCGGGTCGGGCTATCTAATCTCGAACCCGTCGCGAACTCTAGTTTTTTTATTTTTACTTTTTCATATATTTCATATGTTTTGATAAGCTACAGAACAAGACTTACATGAGGGGTCTCGGTGGGGCCAAGCCTCTCGCATCTTTCAGAGCCGGGACAAGCCCTGATTTATATTTGACCCATCGGCGCCCCCCTCCTTGTTGCTGAAAACGTTCCTCTTACTCGTACTTGGTTTGAATTCTAGTTTGGTCTGCAATTTTTCACAATAATTTCCTATTTTTAGGCAAAAATTGGAAATAATATATAGCGCTTTTGTCGGTTCAAGCCCCAATAAAATGCTTGGGGACAAGAAGCCCCGACCATTTAATAAAAAATCCGGCACAAGCCCCCCCCCCCTCAAACCGAGACCTCAATTAGTACAATGTACATGTACTGTAAATATAAGTAGCCAATTTTGGCTACAACAAGAAACAAGAGCTCGGAAAAGCTGTTACATCACTCTGCAGCGGATACATTAGGTTGAGAATATCACATCAAAACAGAAAAATTTAAGGTAAAACCCAAGGATTTACGTATACCCAAAAATTTTTGACCCGAACTAACCCGCATAATCTGTGAACCTAAAAGCTCACCGACCCGACCCTCACCAACCCGACCCGACTGCTAACTTTATTCAGCAATAGCGAACTCGAACGAGTAACAACGATGCATAATGTATCGCCGCAGAAGGTTTCTACATTTGAGCTCGCATCTTTTAGTGCTGAGAAAATAGACTCCAAAATTCACCTCCCTTGGAGCCACGTCGCGTTAAAGATGGGGGGTCAAAATTTTTGACTCATAAAAAGTACCAACGAGACCCCGTTTGGATACCGCTTATATACGTTTGCCTACAAGGAGGCCGTACTATACGCTGGCAAAATCTTCTAGACCTTTACCATATATATACTCCAAGTTCCGGAACCGGGGTGGGTTTTTTTCCCCAAAAAAAATGGTGGGGGTTTTTCTCCGTTTGCTATAACCCATGTTCGATTTGTATGAAACTTGACATACTGGGTGCCCACCAGTCACAGTAAACAGTAGCAGTAACAAATAGATTTGATTTTGAAAGCAAAGAAACTATATATGAACATATTTGTGCAGAACATTATTATATAACTAAAAGAAGGAAACTTTTGGAAACGAAGATCCAACCCATCAACGATTTTGATGAAACTTTGCACAAATTAAGTAGAAATATAAATAGAGCAACAAAACTCAATAAAATTTAGGCCCTGCCCGCACCTTTGAATAGGGTAGAAAAAAGCGAAATTTTTGAAGAGCCATATTTATAAACCACAGGGAGGGCGAAACTAAAGATTTCGATTATTTGGGCACTACCTCTATCTCTATAAAAGAAAAGGAAGAGACAAGAGGGGTGAAAAAAAAGTTAAGACGAATGGTCATTTTTCGAGAAAGTCATATTTATGGTTGCCACCAGGGTTTTTTTTCAAAATCGGATTTCATCATTCTGGCGTCATTTTTAAACTCCTGTCGTCATTTTTATTTTTCGTTCGTCAAAATTAAATAATGTCTGTACAGTGTATATATATATATATATATATATATATATATATATATATATATATATATATATATATATATATATATATATATATATATATATATATATATATATATATATATATATATATATATATATATATATATATATATATATATATTATATATATATATACCGTTGTGCTGCAGCGATAATGCTAGTTAGCGTTATCTTACAAATTACAGCGGCGTACATACCGAAAGAAAATTTTCGGATATAATTTTAAAAAATCGGCATTTTTATGAAATTTTTTTTTTACCGCCCTCATAGCTGCCGTGTCGCTCGGAAACGACTCAAGCTGTCCTCAGCCTGAGAAGGCCAAGAG
Source organism: Trissonchulus sp. WLG1_4 (assembly GCA_030248245.1). Classification (NCBI taxonomy): domain Eukaryota; kingdom Metazoa; phylum Nematoda; class Enoplea; order Enoplida; family Ironidae; genus Trissonchulus; species Trissonchulus sp. WLG1_4. The sequence continues at coordinate 16,863 of JASANF010012966.1, read as the reverse complement.
GATTACCCGTGGCTTGCCAGCAGGCGTTGCTTCTTTACAAAATTATGTGTATATGTGTATGTTCGCCTGGCTGTGGGGGGCCACCAAGTAATCCGAGGTTCACGCGGGAGGAGCAGGAGGCCTGGTTTTACTGGCGGTCCCGTGTCGCCTACCCCAGTCACAAGATTCCGATGTCCCATTATACTAGGACAGGTTACATTCCTATTGTTAGCCCCCTTTTTATGTTTCTGATTAGGCTTGGCTGATTGTTGCATGAGTGTGAGCTTGGGCTATCTTGTGACTGGGGCTCTCCTCGCAAGCCTTTTGGCCTTGGCGCAAGCAACTGAACTCAGGGGAATCCCAAACGTTTTGTGTTTGTGTAGCATTCTTTTATACAATAAAGCATTCAAAACTTACTCGAAAATCACGAGTGTCTTCTTTTGTCGTAGTCTCAGTACTCACCGTTTGTTTAGTTCTTAGGGACGTGCCAGATATAATTTCTGTTATAACCGAATCAAGTTTGAGCTAAGCATAAGCTCTCAGAATGTGTCAATTATTTTATCAATAATATTACTTATACTAGTCTACTATAAGTAATTCTTTAAACTGTTAGTGGCGGCCATCGGCTCATTGAAGGTCCTCTCTGGTTAATGAAAATTTCAGTTGAAAATGATTAATGCAGTTAGGACAGCAAATTAATAGAAGGGAAGTGAAGTTTAGGTAAGAATCTTTGCAGTGGAGCAGTTGTTTTTTTGCACACAAGAAAACTTTATCTAGTACATATGCAGAACTTATATACATTTTATCACGTAGACGTAAACGCGGAAGAGACCTTGGACATGTAAAAGACAATAATATCTAGAAGTTACTTTCTAGGCATGTGAAAGCAGAAGTGACACAAAGTTTAAATTTTTGTGATTTATCTTAGTCTATGAGGACGGTAGAGTGAAAGAGTGTGAGACATATAAATTGTAAATTCATACACACTTAAAAGTACATTTCATCACTTATTATACAAATAAATAAAACATGAGTGTGGTGATTTACACGTAAAATTAAAAAATCTTAAACAGTTTATTTATGTATTATGGGTTTATGAAAAAGTCTTTTGAAATGTTAATAGTCAACAATACAGCTTAGAAATACGATTAAAGTGCATGAAGCACAAGAAAACGAATATAGGTTACAAAGAATTGAGGACCCCCAATTTAACAGGGAGACCCGCATATATGCTTGTGCTATTCAGCCAAGTATATATGCTTCTTGTAGGAACCGCCTTGCTCCCCATTTTTATGAAATTTAAGCGGTTTTTTACCTAAATTTGGGCCAAAAATAGTTTTTTGGCTACAAAATCGGTGTTTTTTGGCCAAAAAATTGTATTAATTGCTATTTTTTTGAGAGGGGGGGGGGGGGTTAAAATTTAGTAGACCGATGGGAGGGGGGGTCCCACCAAAGGGGGGAGGAGCACCCAAAGTTTTTGTTCTGTTACATGTATGCTTGCACATGGGGTCTCAGCCGAGGGGGGGCTTGCTTGTCCTGGATTTTTTAAAATTTTAGGGGGTCTTGTCTGGACATTTTAGGGAATTGAGCTCAACCCTAAACTTTTGCGTAAAAATGGAATTTTTTGCAGAATTTGGATATTTTTAGCAATTTTTAGCATTTTGCGAATTTTTAAAGCAAGCTGTGGCAAATTTTGAGTTTTCGGGCACCTCTTTTCAACTTTGGCGAGGGTTTGTCCCGGAATCTCACATCTTGGGGGGAGGAGTTTGCCTTCCAGACCCGTCGTGTATATATATACATCTGTTCCGATGATCTCGGTAAAATTTCAAGTACAAAATTTCTGAAAGGGAATGACTTTTCGATTTTTTGTTATATTCTTAAAGTGCACTTTTTTGCAATTTAACACGAAAATGTGCAGATTAGAGCGCATATATTGCCCGAACACCGAACACTATACTAACTTTGATACTACATAACGCGGCGACCATCTCATACTTCTTGGCATTATTTCATGCTTCGAAACTTGCTGGGTGTGGGCATGGTTAATAAGTTTAGCTGTTTTTCTAATCATAATCCTAATCATAATAGGTCTTAAACTGTCATCGAAACGTTTTAAAAATCGTAGTTGTAGATCAAGCTTGAAACGTTAGAGAACTGGGAAAATTTGACGGTTTTGAGTTTTGACGCAATTTAGAATTTTTTAAAAATTTAGTGACGAATTAGCTATATGCGGCACTTTTTGGGCCAAAGCAGCTATGATTTCTTTGAGTCTCAGGCGCTCAGCCGAAAAAAAGTGCGTCACGGGACGCACGTGGCTGAAAAAGGTGCGGCGTTTCGCACTTTTCGACGCAAACAAAAACACTGGTCACATCAGAAAGTGCACTAGATACGTAAATGTTACTCATCTACACATGCAGAGGCTTTGATAAAAGCCAAATAAAAAGACGAGTATATAAGCCACTAAGTTGCAGGGATCTGGGGGCGGCAGCCCCCAGAAGAAAAAATTGGAGATTTAGGCCGAATTTGGTCAAATCAGGTCAATATACTTGCCCAAAACCTTTCGTCAAAGCTTCGTCATTTTTATTTTCTGAACGTCATTTTTAAGTTTCATTTCTGCAAATGACGCCATTTTTGACTAAAAAACCCTGGTTGCCACCGAACTAGTTTATATCCCTATTTTCTTTAGTCAATCTTTGGATCGCCTCATAGAGACTAAAAAATAACTCGAACCTAATTTCATAGGTATTCTCGAACTTCGGTATTCTTATCATCCCAAAATCCATCACGTACGGGTACCAATTTATACGTGCGTTATATGCGTATTGTGTAAATCTGTAAAAATATTGTAATATTTTACCATTTTTTAACCGAATACGGTATCGGAAACGTATAGTTGTATATAATTGAACAATGAATAATACTTGTTATCATAAGCATAATATGTATGTATATATATGTCATTTTTTTCTAGAGAGGAATGCGCCGTCATTATGCATTGGGCAAATGGCTGAAGCAACGTTATTTAAAGACAGGTTTCATATCCCAAACGTACAATCAGTCTGAAGTTAGTTTACATACGTTTTCCGCTTTTAATAAAAAGACATTTTAAGCATGGTTCATACTTGTTCTTAAGGACACAGTGACTGGGACAAGGACAAATTTTGGTCAGCTGCTGTGAAGATTTGACACAAGCGTTTCGGTTTTGCATAGGATCTGCAAGTGACCCCAACTTTATTCATGCGAAAAGTTGGCTTATTTAGCGAGGTAAGGGCGTATCCAGGGGGAGGGGGAATTCCCCCCCCCCAAAAACAAGGGTCCCCCCTTTGGTTTTTATGGTCCGGCCGAGTGACTGAATCCCCTTGTGTTGTCTTTACTATAATTAACTATTAAGTTTAAGAAGAAACTAATTTTCTCAACTAGTAGATATATGTACGTATCTCACGAAATTTTTCAGCGAAGGAGTAATCAAACGATAAGGCTAGTCAGAGTCCTGAGAACATGTGGTCAATTTGCTGTTTCTGTTCTAGATTTATATACGCAGCACGAGCTATAATCGTACGATTATGAGCGCTATGAGTAATATGGCCGGATTTTATGAGGACGCTTTATTGGCTCACGAAGATCTCAAGTTTCTGCCCAATTTGACGTGGGCTCCGGTTCCCATTCACAGCAAGCCTAGAATTTATGATCCCGTAAGCTTCATTCTGCAGTCTTATTGTCAACAATATTGTTTTGTGTAATAACATCTCAAGCTGTCAGGAGCTTGAACTTTATGTCCGCCTCCATTTAGTGATCTAATTGATTGATATAGATGATCTACTGCGATTAATTGTGTTGAGATAACCCTATGGGAGTTGGGGAACGACTCTCCTTCACCCTCATTGAGGGGCCGGAGGGGTCCTGAAAATTAGGTTGGATCAGGGGGGGACACATTTGACCAGAAAAGCCCCGTAGAATTTTGAGCCCGTTACATGTATATATGGTTTAGATGTTGTGGGCTGATCGACCTTGTCCGCGCGCCGAGGAGTTGCAGACGGAGACGGGCAAGTCCAAGGAATTTCTCGACTTCATGGATCAGCATAAAGTCAGTGAAGACTTGTTAGTTTGTTTTCAAGTCAGTTAGTCAGTACTGGGGAGTTTACTGTGGCTGTTGATGCACATGGGTATTTGGTTTCGTATGTATCAACGCCAGGCCGTCAAACAGGCAAAAAATCACGACGAAGCGGATTTTCAAAGTTAATAGTAGAGGGTCATACATATACATGCATACGTACATACATACAGATACATTCATGTGTACACACACGAAAAAATAATTTATGTTTGGTCGTGTGCACGTGCCTTGTCTATAAGCTACTTTATGTATATACTACAACAAACTGTTAGGCAATCCTTTGATTCCTCTCCGTCTAATTATTGAAAGAGTTGCAGTAAGAAAAGGTGCTGATTTAATTTTGCAAACAGCCATCTTGGGAAACGACATGTTAGTTTAGAACGTTAATATCTGCATTTCTATGTTTTAGGATATCGTTAAAAAATTAAACGATAAAACGGGTATTCCAGTGACCAACATGTACCAGATTTGGAAGGTTTTTGATCCGTTATATTGCGAGGTAAGATTAGTAAAAGCTTAGCTGTGGCAATTTAGCAGGCAGTCAATCAGTGTTTTTTTTCGTCAAAAATTTTGCGTCGTCTGACGCACATGCCCAAATTTTTTTGCGTCATTTTGAAATAAAGTGCGCAGAGCGGTTATAATGCTATTTAAGCGCGTGTTTTAGGTGAAAATAACTTTATTATGCCACTGGCCGTCCCCAATTACGATTTTGGGGATTTGAAAATTTTTTCCAAATTTGAAAAAATTTTAAACTCTACCTTTAAGCAGTGGCGTACATAGAAAAAAAATTCGGGGGAGAATGACTTTTTTTTGATTTATTGTAATGGGTTAAAATGCATTTTTTTCAATATTCACATAAAAATTGAAGTTAAAAAATGAAAATTTAAAATGGCAGACTACGTAGCCAGAAGTTGCAGGCCTGTAGGCGTCTGGGGGCGGCAGCCCACAGAAGTCAACGCTTTTTTAAGTTTTTATGCACAAACTTGCATAGAAAAAGCAATTTTTTGCAACACTTGCGAAAACGTTCTGGGACTTTTGAGATCAGAAACCAAAATTAGATGTACAAAAAGATTGGAAATTAAAACGAAAAGGATGACCCACATCAGAAAACGCATTAAATAAGTAGATGCAGCATATGCTCACTCACACAAATACATTTTTAATAAAAAATAATCACAAGAACTACAGAAACCTACTAAACTTCAGGGGTCTGGGGGCGGCAGCCGTCAGAAAAAATGGAGAATTTTTCGATTTTTAGGCTAAATTTGGTCATTTGGTATAGGAGACGTATAGAAAACTTTTTCTGTGAAAATTTTCAATTTTCCGAGAAATTACAACTAATGTGTTCGAAATTTCGAACATCACATTGCACTGTAATGGCAGCATAATGTGCTCGCGTACACGTGCATAGGCTTTGATGAAAAATGATAAAAAAAGAATATTAAGCATATAACATTTTAGTTTTTTACATGTGCGACTCAGCCCCTTCCCCCTCGCCCCCGTAAACAATCTGCTGCTGCATAATGCAGGCATGGCAAAACTATGGTTAGACACATGGGAAAATTTTACAAATTTGATGGTTTTGACGCAATTTTGGAAAATTTTTCAAATATTTCGCGACGAAAATGCTATTTTCGGCACTTTTTGGCCAAATCGGCTATGACATCTTTCACCCTCAGCCAAAAAAAGTGCGTCACGGGACGCACATGGCCAAAAAAAAGTGCGAAATTTCAGAAAAAAGTGCGGCGTTTCGCACTTTTTGACGCAAAAAAACACTGCGAGTCAATTCACTTTTTGCAAGAAGCCAACTTTTGTCAAAATAGTAAAAGCATACTATTGCAACTTAAAAAAAATCCACAAACATCAGAATAATTCTGACAACGACTAGATCTCTCGCAATTCAGGGTTTTTTTTGTGCAAAATACTGTGCATTTGCACAATTGAAGAGTATTTTGCACAGTCTAAAATTATTTTGCACAAACTTTGCACAACCTTCCAGTCCGGAAGAATTGACCGTCCAACGTTTTAAGGGTCCCCCCTTTGGTTTTTACGGACCGGCCAGAAAAAAATTTCCGCTACGTCTCCAGTTGACCAAATTTGGCTTGAAAAACAAAAATTTCTCCATTTTGTTGTTCCCCCCTTAGTTCTTAGTTTGTGCAGAAAATTCCAGATACGTTTGCACTTGCCAAAATTCGGCCCATAAACTGCAAAAATTGAATTTTTTCCAGGGGCTGCCGCCCCCAGACCCTTAGCCTAGTGGTCTTGCATTTCTCATGCACTATTTTGTGTTTAAATAGGAAAACAGTGCATTTTTACCCATTACAAAAAATCGAAAAGTAATTTCTTCATGATATTTTTTCTGGCTCCGCTAATAAGGTTTTTAATATCCGGCTAAAAAATGTTTTGCTCGTGCAGAAACTTTACAAATAAAAAATTTAAGAAGTTTTTCACCGTCCCCCCAAGGGCGTACCCAGGGGAGGTTCAGGGGGTCTGAACCCCCCCTTTTTGGCCAATTCATAAGAAAATATCAACAAGGGTCCCCGCTTTGGTCTTTAGGTTCGACGGAAAAAATTTCCAATACTTCTCCAATTGACCAAATTTGACCCAAAAATCAAAATTTTCTCCAATTTTTTACATTTGCTACTCTATTTTTACATACATTCACTTTTGGTTTCTGAGCTCTTATTTTTAAAAGTTGTTTTCGGTCAATTTATTACAGAGGCGTACCCAGGGTGGGAGGGAGAGTGGAAGCATTCCCCCCCGAAATGTTTATTTCCCCCCTTTTTCATTTATTTTTTGTAACTCCACCCCCAGTGAATTTTCACCCCCTTTGTGTAAAAATATCTAAACGAGTACATTATGCAGCATTTAGTTGTGTAATATATACACTGTCCGATGTGATGTTCCCTTCTCGTATTTTGTTTTATTTTCCTGTAGAAATATATATATATATATATATATATATATATATATATATATATATATATATATATATATATATATATATATATATATATATATATATATCAGGGTTGGCGCGATAGCGCCAAACCCTAGAATAGGACCCACACACCATATTGCGAGATTTTAAAATGAATTTTTTTAATAACTGAAAGTTTATGCAAGCAAATCTGTTTTAATTTGGTGTGTGTACTTGCCTGGGGGACGGCTACATGCTGGCCAAATTTCAGGCAAATCGGTTGGGTATTACCCGAGATATGAAAAATCGTCTCCCGCAAACTCGGATTTTTCCGTCTTTTTTTTTTCCCGGTCGCAAATCTCAAGAAATACACATTGGCGGGGCACTTTTTTGTGCTATTTATATTCATTCTGGTTGGGAATAGAGGCATTAGCAAAATGGTGTTCTAGGCTTTTGCCGTTTTGGCTCTGCTGGGAGGGGGGAAACCCCTTTTTTGGGCCTCGAAAATTGGTGAAGTCCGATAAAAATATGTGCCAGCTTTTGAGACGTCACGCAAACAGCTCAGGTCTGATCTTTTGCATGCATGGTACTGTAGTGGGGTTGTAGTGCATCTGCTATTTTGGAGTCGATCGTGCCACTGTAGCACTGGGGAGGGGGCTCGGAAGGTACTGTACGTGTATTATGGGGGTAGGCTAACTACGGGCAGTGCAGCCAACACGGCTATAGATGGAGGCCTGTCATCTTGTATTCGAATATAAACCCATATACTGTGCATTGCAGCGTGCTGTTTGTTTTGTTGTCAGATTTACGTAGTAGCCAGAACTGGTGCACCCCCCTGTGATACCGTTGAAAACATGATTTTTCATGATTTTCTCAATGTATAACGCTTTAATGGGTAACTGCTCGTTCTGTATTTCTATTGCAACGTAATATATATGCGCAGGGGTGTCATGTGATACGTTTTGGTCTGCGTTGTATGCGCTGTTCCACTTTGGCAACCCTGGCAAAGTGCCAGAATGGTCAATTTGACCAAATTTTTGAATTTTTTCAGTTTTGTCAAAAAAACTGCGAAAAGAGGTAATTTGAGGTGCTGAACGCGAATATAACGTTATTTTGACAAAAAAATTAGTATTTTCTTCCAAAATAGTGCTTAGTGGTCAAGTATATACGGTTGTGTGTACTATAGGAAATATGTTAGCAATACAGCCAAAACGGTTACAGATGAAGGCCTGTCGTCTTGTATTCGAATATTAGCCCATATACTGTACATTGCAGCGTGTTATTTGTTTTGTTGCCGCATTTACGTTGTAGCCAGAACTGGTGTACCACCCTGTGATACCGTTGAAAAGACGATTTTTCATGATTTCATCAATGTATAACGCTTTAAGGGATAACGGCTTGTTCTGTTTTTCTATTGCAACTTAATATATAGGCCAGGCGTGTCAGTTGATACTGTTTGGTCCGTGTCGTAAGAACTGTTCCACCTTGGCAATCCTGGCAAAGTGCCAGAATGTCAAACTGACCAAATTTTTGAATTTTCTTAGTTTTGTTGAAAAACTGTGAAAGGTTAATTTGAGGTGCTGAACGTGAATATAACGTTGTTGTGAGGAAAAAGAATTTTCTTCTAAAAAATAAGCAGTGTAGCCAAAACAGTTATAGATGGACTCCTGTCGTCTTGTATTCGAATATAAACCCACTCCTGTCGTCTTGTATTCGAATATAAACCCATATATATATTTACTGTGCATTGCAGCGTGCTATTTGTTTTGTTGCCAGATTTACGTAATAACCAGAACTTGTGCAACCCCCCCCTGTGATACCGGTGAAAACATTTTCATGATTTGAAGCTGAATCTCTCAAGCGGAAAAATGGATAGGATTATTATAAAAATGCCCTTCACAGAAGGGCAGCAATGTTAGTAGAATAGGAAAGCGGAAAAATGCTAATATGCTTGTTAAACACCCGGGACAAGTTTTGCCGCCGAATAGGAAAACGCAGCTTGCTAAATGAAGCGGACAAGAGTTGTGTCAGAATAGGAAAACGCAGCTTTTTAAATGAAACGGACAAGACTTGTGTCAGAATAGCAATCGCCCTGCGACACGTCAGTGCTTTCTGCACCCTATTCGCGCGAACTAATCAGCCATTATCATGAGCTGCTCTGTTGCCGGAAAAGTATAGTATAGCTGGTTCTTGATGTTATTTACAAAGGCAAGCCATGACCGGAATAAACATTCTTGTAATGAGTCGTACATTCACAAGGATCGTTAATCGATCATAGCGGCAATTCGTTTTTATTTTTACACATACGTTATACGTACATGTGTTTAATCATCATAAACATTTAAGTAGACTAAGCTTTGTGTTGAATCATTCCTAACTTTCGGGAAAGATGTTTACAAAAATAGATATGTATGTAATATGTGAGGAAATTTAAATTAAGTAACTGTATATCTACTTTACACTACAAGTCCTGACATGTGAATATATGATAGTAAGCGTCAAAAATGCTTTTCCTAGTTATTCGCGCGAATAGGGTGCAGAAAGCACTGACGTGTCGCAGGGCGATTGCTATTCTGTTTCTGACGCAAGTCTTGTCCGTTTCATTTAAAAAGCTGCGTTTTCCTATTCTGACACAACTCTTGTCCGCTTCATTTAGCAAGCTGCGTTTTCCTATTCGGCGGCAAAACTTGTCCCGGGTGTTTAACAAGCATATTAGCATTTTTCCGCTTTCCTATTCTACTAACATTGCTGCCCTTCTGTGAAGGGCATTTTTATAATAATATATATATATATATATATATATATATATATATATATATATATATATATATATATATATATTTCAGTTGACCAAATTTAACCAAATGTAGTTCAGTTACCAATTTGAAAAATCTCCAATTAACTGTTTGTATTTTACGACAAAGTGTTGCTTAAAACTTAGTTTTAAATGCAAATGGTATATATTTAAAAATTCTAAAAAACTCCAGCTTCTGGGGGCTACTGCCCCCAGTCTCCCGCGATAATTCTTTCTCGTCCAAGTATGGCTTAAAATCAAGTTTTCAATGCAAATTTTATTTCTATTTTTTTAATTTTTTTTCAAATTTTATTAGTTTTCTAAAAACGCTAGCTTTGGGGGCTGCCGCCCCCAGACCCCTGCAACAACATGTGACACGTACTAACATAGCTAAAAATTTTGGCTGAACCCCCCTTTGAAAATTTCTAGGTATGCCCCTGCGTCCCCCCATCAGAAATTTCATCCTAGATCCTCGATCATAGATCCGGTATATGTTTCTGTTATATTATACATGGACGAAAATTACTCACACAGGGCTTATGAGTGATCATAGTTAGAGGGTGAGGTGGCAAAACAGCTGCATGTACGAACGGGCTAGCGACCAACCATTCGGGCGGTTCGACATGTATATAGTTCGGGAGATAAGGGGGGATGTCCCCAAAATTTAGTCCCAGGGACGTACGTGTCTGATCGTGGTCTAGTAATTTTGCCTAAAAACTTTCAAGAAGTCATCAAATCAATGGTTATATTATAAATGTCAAAAAATTACCCAGTCTCGGTCTTTGGGATCTCAGAATTTGGTCTCCGTCTCGGTAGTCTAGGTTTCATAGTCTCGGTCTCGGTAAAAACCGAGACTTCCATCCCTACCCGCAGCAGTGAGCAGTGAGTTTATTTTTCATATTAAATTGAACATTTTGTAATGTAAACCACTTTGTCAAAAAGTGTAAAAAGCGTTGGCTTCTAGGGGCTGCCGCCCCCAGACCCCCGCAACCGGAGTTGTTTCGATAAAAAGACTAAAATTACATTTTCTGATGTGAACCACTACGCTAAAAGGTGTAAAAAATCTACGGCTTCTGGGGGCTCCTGCCCCCACCGCCGAAACTGTAAAATGTAAAGAGAGAACGTAGATACATAAAAAAAGGCTCGGTCAAATTTTGTAATTGCGCAGAGCTGACCTTGTGCTTGTGAAATTTTCAGCTTTCAGGTTTAGTGGGCTAAAAATAGGCTATTGAAAAATTGCACACTACAAAAGTAAAATGCACAGTCAAAAAGTATTTTGCACAGATTTTGCACACTTTTGAAAACGAAAAAAAAACCCTGCTCTCGCTGTGCCTATGTAATTTGTGTTTATTGTTCTTTGTGTAATAAATTCGGTGATATGTTTATGTGTTATAGTTGATAATGAATCAATGGTACTCTTACTTTTTAGTGGTCTCATAATGAGACGCACAAAATGCCAGCGTGGGTTGACCAGGACACTTTCGGACGTATTGTGGAGCTGTACGACGAGAGTCTGGCGTTCATGTACAACACTCTGCCCTGGCAACGACTCAGAGCAGGTGCGCCCGCCCGCCCAAAGGACCACTCACTCTTCCACAATGTCCTGCAGCATGGCACATTGGCACATTAATAAACTTTAATGCAGTCTTGTCTTCTCCCTGATGCTCAAGTTCAAAACTTATTGCAAAAGTCCATGTTTCCGAAATTTGCTGTTGGATGCCCGACATGACGTTTTGCAGAAAAGGCGCAAAGAACTTAAAAAATGGCAAAAAACTTTTCCATTGCTGTAGTGACGTCTGCGTATGCACTTTATGTATATTTCAAACGAATCTGGTATAGGGCGTCTGAATCGAAAGAGTTTTTTTTGGCCTATAAAAGTGCCAGAATCAGGTTAAGATTAAACTATTGTGATCTGTTTTTGTCTGTTTTTAGGATTATTAGTGCAAGACGTGTTAAATCGCTTTGAAGCTTTAGCGATTCGAAATTATACCAATTTTAGTCCAGAACTGAAGTATTTGGTTTATTCTGCGGTTAGTTGCTTTATTATTTTTATTCTTATTCCATTTTTACAAGTAATTATTTTTCTTCGGGAAGTGCCACTAATATCTTTTTAATTATGTGGTTTATTTTCATTATAAATGTTCATGTTAGATTTAATGTTCAGTAGATTAGATATAAGATTTGTATTTGACTACAGTCTATGTTTATTAGGCGACCAAGACTTATACTTACTTAAAACAAGCAGCTACTTCAATTGAGTGTAATTATTAGTGAACTAATTTGTGTTTGAGCATGACACAACTCAGGTGGCCTTTCTACAAGCCCTTGGCGCCTTCAACAATCGCTCCCCGCCATATGCTGCTACCCTCATGCTGGAATTGTATGAGAATGACCAGGGGAACTTTCATGTTGAGGTTAGTTTTCTTGCTGATATCACGCAGTTTTTCTAAATCTTCAACGCCTAAAAACTGCGCTTTTGTGATGAATAGTTTGTCAAATTTTTGTATACTTCGAAGGTACCGTTTTATATCAGCTTAGCACTGTGTGTGTGTTTTCCTTGCTTTCTACCAAAATGAATGTGAATCAGTTTTTGTGTACCATTTTTTCATTTTTGATATTGGTGTGGGCATGAGAACTATTTAATTTTTCAGTTATTGTACCAGAATAGTACAGAATCAGGCTCGATAGAGGAGCCTCACAGATTGGATATTCCCAGTTGTCCGTATCCATGCCAGCTGGACCAACTGCTGAAATTGAGGGAAAAACTGGTGCCGTCCGACTGGTATTATGAGTGCGGCTTGGATACTCCCGAGTCCAATGCGGATTATTGGAAAAGTTAGTGGAAACTTTATTGTGGTTGGCTTGTAGACCAGTTTTAGACACAAAAAGTTGAACGCTCGGATTGTCTGATCGTGTTTTTGATTAACAGCTGGTTGACCAAAATTGGCATCCACCAAAACTCATCAAACACATTGGTTGCTACCCAATTTAACTTTATAGTGCGTCTTAAGGTGGTAGTGTCGCCAAAGCAGTTTTGCTCATAGGCTGCAAAATGAGAACTTTTTTGCTTTGAAATTGTACGTTCACTGAGAAACTAGTGAAATGCCATATGGTGTCAAAAAAATACTGCCAGACACTAGACTACCAATATCAACCAATATTTTTAACCAATCACCATTTGTGAGCCAGACTTCACACAATAGAGACATAAAAGTTCAAAAAATCAAGCCAGATATCAGATTGGCCAGCTTGTAAAGTACATGTAATGTTTTGACGCACAATTTTTTCCCACAAATAAGAAAAATAAAAATTGAAGGTTCGTTTTTCTTTTGATTTCAAAATAATTGTCTAATTTTTTCACAATTTATCATTTTTGCTGTGAGTACTTTACAGGTTACGCACAGTTTTACAGTTCAAACAGGCATTACTCCACAACCACTCAAGCAATTTGCACTAAATTTTGTGTGCATAAACTAGAGTATATGTGCTTTGACTTTCTGTAAAGAGACTAAACAAAAAGTTTTTTAATTGTGGCGAAATTATCGAATGTGAATAGGTTTTCAAAACGTCATTTTTCCGACTTTGCGACTTCACTGCTAACTGTATGCAGCATCAATTTTGCTGAAACTTGGCCAAAATATTCGCCTTGAAACATATTTTTAGAATATATAAAGAACAATGACCTATGTTTCACTGAAAAAGTTCTGTAGTCGCGCAAATTCGACTGCTTTCGCGACACTACCCCCTTAAAATAATCAATCAAATTTTTTATTTACAAATAAAATCATTCATACAAAAAAGTACAATTATTTTTACCGCCAATCTACGGCCTAATGTGAAATAATGGTCCAAGTTGGGTTTTAAAACTCCGCGAAAAAGGCCAAAAACTGTCGTGGCCATGTACCATGTACGTAACTTTTACAGCTAAGCTGTAAATCGCAAACTAATAGGAGGAGTCTCAGAAACTATTTCGCCAAGTTTCAACTCCCTACAATGCACCGTTTTCATAATAAGTGTGCCTTGAACCCTTTTCGCACTTCCGGTAATTCACTATACCTTACTTGGACCCTTTTCACGGAACTTTTTTATACGTAGCCCTATATAGACTTGCACCGTTTTCGTTTGCAATTTTTTTCTTACTTACACGTTATAAATAATATAACATGGGCCCCATAAACCAGTCATAATTTAGACCTTTTTCTTCTTGACGTGTTCTGCAAATACGAAATAGGATTATGTGGTTTTTGTCTATAAAGTAACGTTTATAAGGGCTTTTAAAATGCTCCTTTTTCACACAATGTGTGCAAAGGCATTCCGCCGCGATTTACATAACAATAACGATACGTCCGACTTAAACCATTTTCACATTAGGCCGTCGCGATGCAGTTTGGATGTCTGAGTCAGTAATATAGTCTGAATCAGTGTTGGTGCTATATATATATATATATATATATATATATATAGCACGACACTGATTCGCCTTTATTATGATGAATATGATGGCCGGCGGATGTGCTTACGAAGGAGCGTTCCTTTTCTTTTCACCCTTCCTTTTCGATTTTGCAGAACGCGCAAGAAGGAAAAAGGCAAATAGACGTAGGGCCCATGTATATTATTTATAACGGTAAGAAGAAAAAAAGCAACGAGGTAGCCTATTATAGGGCTACGTATAAGAAAAAAGTTCCGGAAAAGGGCCAAGTAAGGTATAGGAATTACCGAAGGCGAAAAGGTTCGAGGCACACTTATTATGAAAACGTGCGGGTAGGGAGAAAAAGGAAACTGTGGCGAAACATTTCTGAGCCTCCTCCTATTGTTGGTTACATGGCCACGAGAGTTTGCCTTTTCGCGGAGTTTTAAAAATTTCAAATTTTTGACAGTTATTTCACATTAGTTAGATTGGCGGTAAAAATAATTGTACTTTTTTTGTATGAATGATTTTATTTGTAAATAAAAAATTTGATTGGTTATTTTAAGAGGTAGTGTCGCGAAAGCAGTCGAATTTGCGCGACTACAGAACTTTTTCAGTGAAACATAGGTCATTGTTCTTTATATATTCTAAAAATATGTTTCAAGGCGAAATATTTTGGCCAAGTTTCAGCAAAGTGGGATGCTGCATACAGTTAGCAGTGAAGTCGCAAAGTCGGAAAAATGACGTTTTGAAAACCTATTCACATTCGATAATTTCGCCACAATTAAAAAACTTTTTGTTTAGTCTCTTTACAGAAAAGTCAAAGCACATATACTCTAGTTTATGCAGCACAAAATTTAGTGCAAATTGCTTGAGTGGTTGTGGAGTGAATGCCTGTTTGAACTGTAAAACTGTGCGTAAGCTGTAAAAGATTCACAGCAAAAATGATAAATTGTGAAAAAATTAGAACAATTATTTTGAAAGTCAAAAGAAAAAACGAACCTTCAATTTTTATTTTTCTACTTATTTGTGGGAAAAAATTGTGCGTCAAAACATTACATGTACTTTACAAGCTGGCCAATCTGATATCTGGCTTGATTTTTTGAACTTTTATGTCTCTATTGTGTGAAGTCTGGCTCACAAATGGTGATTGGTTAAAAATATTGGTTGATATTGGTAGTCTAGTGTCTGGCAGTATTTTTTTGACACCATATGGCATTTCACTAGTTTCTCAGTGAACGTACAATTTCAAAGCAAAAAAGTTCTCATTTTGCAGCCTATGAGCAAAACTGCTTTGGCGACACTACCACCTTAAGACGCACTATAAAGTTAAATTGGGTAGCAACCAATGTGTTTGATGAGTTTTGGTGGATGCCAATTTTGGTCAACCAGCTGTTAATCAAAAACACGATCAGACAATCCGAGCGTTCAACTTTTTGTGTCTAAAACTGGTCTACAAGCCAACCACAATAAAGTTTCCACTAACTTTTCCAATAATCCGCATTGGACTCGGGAGTATCCAAGCCGCACTCATAATACCAGTCGGACGGCACCAGTTTTTCCCTCAATTTCAGCAGTTGGTCCAGCTGGCATGGATACGGACAACTGGGAATATCCAATCTGTGAGGCTCCTCTATCGAGCCTGATTCTGTACTATTCTGGTACAATAACTGAAAAATTAAAATAGTTCTCATGCCCACACCAATATCAAAAATGAAAAAATGGTACACAAAAACTGATTCACATTCATTTTGGTAGAAAGCAAGGAAAACACACACACAGTGCTAAGCTGATATAAGAAACGGTACCTTCGAAGTAGCTACAAAAATTTGACAAACTATTCATCACAAAAGCGCAGTTTTTAGGCGTTGAAGATTTAGAAAGTCTGCGTGATATCAGCAAGAAAACTAACCTCAACATGAAAGTTCCCCTGGTCATTCTCATACAATTCCAGCATGAGGGTAGCAGCATATGGCGGGGAGCGATTGTTGAAGGCGCCAAGGGCTTGTAGAAAGGCCACCTGAGTTGTGTCATGCTCAAACACAAATTAGTTCACTAATAATTACACTCAATTGAAGGTAGCTGCTTGTTTTAAGTAAGTATAAGTCTTGGTCGCCTAATAAACATAGACTGTAGTCAAATACAAATCTTATATCTAATCTACTGAACATTAAATCTAACATGAACATTTATAATGAAAATAAACCACATAATTAAAAAGATATTAGTGGCACTTCCCGAAGGAAGATGATTACTTGTAAAAATGGAATAAGAATAAAAATAATAAAGCAACTAACCGCCGAATGAACCAAATACTTCAGTTCTGGACTAAAATTGGTATAATTTCGAATCGCTAAAGCTTCAAAGCGATTTAACACGTCTTGCACTAATAATCCTAAAAACAGACAAAAACAGATCACAATAGTTTAATCTTAACCTGATTCTGGCACTTTTATAGGCCAAAAAAAACTCTTTCGATTCAGACGCCCTATACCAGATTCGTTTGAAATATACATAAAGTGCATACGCAGACGTCACTACAGCAAATGGAAAAGTTTTTTGCCATTTTTTAAGTTCTTTGCGCCTTTTCTGCAAAACGTCATGTCGGGCATCCAACAGCAAATTTCGGAAACATGGACTTTTGCAAT
>JASANF010012965.1:0-26211 GCA_030248245.1 Trissonchulus sp. WLG1_4 | reverse complement strand
GGTTACTCTAAACAGATAGTACAAGAAGTTACTGTGCACCGGATTACTGCAGAGCAATTGGTACATTTCTGATTTCCGAACGTGGCGTAATCGTTAAGAAATTGTTTATTTGCGGTATTGAAATTTTTGCAGTGTGTGTGTCCACGCCGTCTGTGAGGTTTTTATGAATTGTTTTCCTGTGCTCTAAATTTTTGTTTTGGTAGACGATTGATTACCCAATTTGTCGGCGAGTTGTATTGGCAAATTTTTTCATTTAGCTGTTTTTGTTAGGATTTTTTTGTTAACGTAAACCTTACAAATGTTGAAGGAGATATTTGTCGTCACGTATCAATTAGGCGCAGTTATTATTTCTATTATTTACCGTTTTTTTGTAGTTTTGCTCATAACTGTAAACCGGTTTTAGTGATTTTGGTAACGAACGCGGGTAAGCGAAATAGAAATAGCACTGTTTGTGCTATAGCGCTTTTTTATGCGCTCTATGCGCTAGAAGCGCTATGGAATTTGCTATATGCGCTATTTGCGCTATAGCGCTTTTTTTGAGTACTATATGCGCTATTTGCGCTATATGCACTATCGAGGGTGCTATATGCGCTATGTGCGCTATAGCGCTTTTTGGGAGTGCTATATGCGCTATATGCGCTATCGAAGTTGCTATATGCGCTCTTTGCGGTATAGCGCTCTTTGGGAGTGCTATATGCGCTATTTGCGCTATAAGCGCTATCGAAGGTGCTATATGCGCTATTTGCGCTATAGCGCTTTTTGGGGGTGCTCTATGCGCTATTCGCGCTATAGGCGCTACAGACTGTGCTATCAGCACTCTGCTCTATAGCGCTTATTGGGGGTGCTATATGCGCTATTTGCGCTATATGCGCTATCGAAGGTGCTATATGCGCTATTTGCGCTATAGCACTTTTGGGGGTGCTATATGCGCTATTTGCACTATATGCGCTATCGAGGGTGCTATATGCGCTATTTGCGCTATAGCGCTTTTTGGGACTGCTATATGCGTTGTATGCGCTATATGCTCGTCAAAGGTGCTATATGCGCTATTTGCGCTATAGCGCTTTTTGGGGGTGCTATGTGCGCTATTTGCGCTATATGCGCTATCGAAGGTGCTATATGCACTATTTGCGCTATAGCGCTTTTTGGGGTGCTATGCGCTATTTGCGCAATATGCGCTATCTAAGGTGCTATATGTGCTATTTTTTTTGATATGGATGAAACTTTTACAAAAAAATGGCCAGGGGGGATTTGAACCACATTATTGCTAGATTGCTAGCTTAACGCTCTACCGACTGAGCTACGCTGGCCTATTGGTGTTTGTGTTAATTTCCCTTTTAATAGTGATGCTGATCTTGGATAGCGCTTATAGCACTGAGGGTGCTATTTGCGCTATTTAGGCGCTATTTTGTGCTATATACAAAAATAGTGCATAAATAGCGCATATAGCACAACGATAGCGCATCAAAGTGCTATAAGCGCTATTTTTTTTCATAGGCTTAAAAAATAGCGCTTATGGCACCTGAGGGTGCTATTGCGCTATTTAGGCGCTATTTTGTGCTATTGGCTATTTTATTGAAAATTATTGTCCTTTTTAGTGAGTATACGGTCCCTCAATAAATTGGAATAATTTTAAAATTATTTTTAAATTTTTGTTTGTGTTCTAGTCGACGATATAAAAAAATAGCGCATATAGCACAACGATAGCGCATCAAAGTGCTATAAGCGTTATTTTTTCGTAGGCTTAAAAAATAGCGCTTATAGCATCTGAGGTACTGTTTTGCGCTATTTAGGCGCTATTTTGTGCTATTGGCTAATTTTTTTGAAAATTATTGTCCTTTTTAGTGAGTATACGGTCCCTCAATAAATTAGAATAATTTTAAAATTATTTTTAAAGTTTTGTTAGTGTTCTAGTCGACGATAGCACAAAATAACGCCTAATTAGCGCAAATAGCACCCTCAGGTGCTATAAGCGCTATTTTTTAAGCCTATGAAAAAATAGCGCTTATAGCACTTTGATGCGCTATCGTTTTGCTATATGCGCTATTTTTTAATATCCTCTAACAAAACACAAACTAAAAGTTTAAAAGAATTTTAAACTTCTTAATTTTAATTGAGTGATCTTATACGTACTAAAAAGTACAAAAGTTTTTAATTAAATAGCCGATAGCACAAAATAGCGCCTAATTAGCGCAAATAGCACCCTCATGTGCTATAAGCGCTATTTTTTAAGCCTATGAAAAAAATAGCGCTTATAGCACTTTGATGCGCTATCGTTTTGCTATATGCGCTATTTTTTAATATCGTCCATGAAAACTCAAACAAAAAGTTTAAAAGAATGTTAAACTTCTTAATTTTAATTGAGAGATCTTATACAAAATGTACGTACTTATGTACGTACTAAAAAGTACAAAAGTTTTCATAAAAATAGCCGATAGCACAAAATAGCGCCTAAATAGCGCAATAGCACCCTCAGGTGCTATAAGCGCTATCGAAAAAAATAAAAATTTTATCTAAGTAAAAATAGCGCCTCCAGAAAAAAATAGCACCTGCCATGCGCTATTATAGCGCTGTGCTATTATAGCACTTTGATATTTTTTGGATTTTGAAATGTGCTATAATTTGCCAAAAAAGCGCTATTTTCCGAAGCGCTATAGCCGCTATTTTAGCTGCTATATGCGCTATATAGCACTTCGATAGCGGGGAAGGGGGAGGGGGGCTACCTGTCGTAGCGTGTATAGCGCAAATAGCGGGGGGTGGGGGGGGGGCGTTTTTGAGCTGGAAACTATAGTAGCGCATATAGCGCAAATAGCGCCTAGGGGTGGGGGGGTGGCGTTTTTGAGCTGGGAACTATAATAGCGCAAATAGCGCAAATAGCGCCTAGGGGTGGGGGGGGAAATCTCGTGCTCGTGCACGCTTACACGCGACATCTACCGTGATTTTGTTGTAATCGTGCTCAATTTCTACACGACAAACGGCAAAGTAACAATATGCTATCCTAAACATAAGCTTTATTATTCGAATCGAATCTGATTCTGAATTGAATCTATTAAAACTTGCATAATCTCTGAATAATACTTGAAACCCAGCAAATACCTGCTGACTGATGAAAAATTTGCAAGTGCGTCCCTGTGTTTTGATTAATAGTTATTCTTTCAATCATATTTACTGTCGATTTAAATACAATGTAACTGTAATCATCGGTGAAAAAATAAATTCACTATTAAAATGACGAAAGAAACAATGAAATAATACAATTTTTAAAGAAAATATTTTTCACATTTGGTTTAAATTTACATATTATTTTTTATATAACGTGCTCGTTGTCTTTGGTGTTCAGCTTTTTTTTCATCAAACGCAGCTTTGCTTTCTACTATCATGGCTAAACTTCTATTGATTACGATCGCAGTTGTTTTCACCTATATCACCGGTTCTGAAGCCGCCAGTAAGCTGGTATTTGTGGTAATTACACATTGTGTAATTACACCACTTACACGACAAAGCACGCAAATTTACACAGCTAAAATTATACTAGTCTTACTAGTCGTTGAATATAACTTTAAGGTCTTTGAAAAAAGCTAGCAAAGGAATGTTGCTTAAAACTGTTAATTTTTTTAACAAGTTGACTAAATCACCAAGAACATCTAAAATCATGCATTTTTTCTACTTTAGTTTTGAAAATAGTAACATTTTTTCAACCTGAGCATTTTTATTTCTGAAAGAATGTATATAACTGAATTTAGGATACATGAGAACCCAGAACGAAAATCACTGTGATCCGAATCCTTGCCGAGAGGGTTACAATTGTATGAAACCAGAATGGTGTCCACCGGAATTTGAACAGTGTGCTCGTTGCGTTAAAGGTGATGACTTGGGTATAATTGTTGAGTGTATAATTATGGTATAATTGCAAATTTTAAGTATCAGGTGATTCAGAATGAATTCGTTCATAAGCTTATTAATAAAATTTATTCATTACAGTACTGATCAAAGATGAATATAAATGCCCATACGAGCACGAGCACTGCTCAATTCAAGAGATGTGCGCGCGCGCAATTCGGGCACTTTAATAGCTGCTCGTAATTCGAGCAGCTAAAATCTCACGAGCAGATTACGAGCAACCAAAAATTTGTGGTGCTCGTAGTAAACGAGCAGCCTACCTAATACTCACGTCTGTCAGTTCTTGCCGTGAATTATTTCTTTATTCTTTCACTTTCAGTGCTTTTATTACTTAGGCAATAAATTCACACTTATCCCCACACGCACACACTTACACACACAAACTGACTTTTGCTCTTGTTTCACTAGCCATGGTAGTGACTGCCATTCTATCAGACACGCCTGTTGAATACTCAACTTTGCCCACTACTGTTCTCGATTCGAACGTTACAAGTCGAGGTTTTTACGCGGCGGCCTCAGCCGCCGCGTATATACTATAATACAGTTGCTCACTTTAACACGTATCTTTTGTTCATGTGTACAATTGTACGTGAAAAGTTGGTAGGTCCTAGAAATTCATTAAATGTGTGTGCGTGTGTGTTCTTCGTGTGTGCTAACCTGAGCTGGCTATCACGTTCGAATTTTCGTATACGCGCGTACATTATGCACAATAGCACTCAGGTCCAGACGTACATTATTACAGCGAACAGATCATCACACACAGTACATGCGTTCTGAGAAATTCTACATACAGTGACAGTAAAATGACGAAACCTGTCACAACAATGTTTTCTAGATTTTATATTTATCAGCACTTTAGAACCTGAACAATGTGAATTTTATGTAGAAGCATTACCTACAAAACCATGCGGTAGCAAGACTGGATGGCATGGCGCTGCAACAATATCTGCGCAGCTGACGCTGGTTTTGCGCAAATGCGCGGTTTCAGTACGCGCCGATAAAACGGTGTTTTGAGTGCAATAGCATTTATACTCCGCAGGTTTTTACAAAACAGTGATTAGTTTTTAACTTACGTGAACCTTGACTTGAAAGCAAGATGAATTCACGAAAAAAACACGTAGGTAGCAGTTTGACCTGTTGTGTCTGTAAAAGTCTTGCCTTAAATATTTTTTGTGCCGCGTTTTATATTCGAAGAATATCCTCGGCACTTACAGCATGTCACAACGAATTCTATCCAAATTTAATTTAACTCTACTCGCAACACGTGCTTGTTATTCCTATGCTAATTTGTGGCTCATTATGTATTTGTCAGCGATTATCAGTTGTTGTGACTGACCTTCGAACTGGTCAAAACTTTACGTTCCAAGACAGGAATGTGTGACATGTGCGTGTACATGTTTGTTTGAGATACGGATGCGCAGCCGAAAGGAGTTGGTGTATTTCAAATAAATTTACTTTTTTAGCTGCTCGAATTACGAGCAGCAACTAAATTGCCCGAATTGCGCGAGCGCACATCCCTTGAAACGATCAGTCCTCGTGCTCGTACGGGCATTTAGATCTATCTTTGACCAGTACTGTAGGTGCTTGTTGGTTTGATTTGATGCAAAAAAGGTTTACAAGCTCCAGCTAACTACAGTTATCCTTTGGAAGTGGGAGTGTCACAAGGGTAGATGTCGCGTGTAAGCGTATACAAACACAATAGATCTATCCCCCCGATCCTACCGCTATTAGCACTATTTGCGCTATTAGTAATGTCCAGCCAAAGACACCCCCTCCGCACGCAAATGAGCTATTCGAAACACTTCGACCCCAAATAAACTCCCATACCGATTTGGTAAAGGCTTATGTTCTAAGCGTGTTATAGTAAACTTTATGCTTTAGTTTTTTACCAAAATATTTTTATAACCGGTAGTTTAGCAAAAGTTTGAATGTTCTAGTTTAAGTTAACAAAATTAATGTATGTTTCAATATGTTTAATTTAATACACACTTAATAGCTTAATTTAATATTAATAAATATAATTCAATTTTAACAACTGTTATACGTTATACGGTTATACGGTAATATAAGTTTATAAAAAAAATGTGTAAGTTTGATGATTAAAAAGTGTAGCTACTATTTTAAGAAATTTCACTATCCTAGATTGAATCAAAGTATATATTTTCTAATGTTGTAAATGACAATTAGGGCCCATGAGACTCAGGGGCTGTGGTGTAGTGGTAGCATGCTTGACTTCGAAGCAGGCGGCCCGGGTTCGATTCCGGCGCCTCCATTTCTTTCAAATTGGGACTCCTCTTTCTTTCAACACTAACATTTTTTGCTTTGTAGAAAAGGAACCAACCCATCAATGTGATGACCCAGACAAAACCTACAGGGAGTGCAAAGGGTGCGACTTGTACTGCCCGGAGGAACGCGGAGAATATCCACGGTGTAGCTGCGAAGGGAGATATATGGAACTTTGCCGCTGTCCACATGGCTACTACGAACGCTTGGGTGATCGTAAATGCGTTAAATCGGGTACGTTGGACTGTTCACGAGATATTCTGGGGCATATACTATCTTTGTAGGTTTTTCTTGTGTATATGTGTTCACTTGATTAGTTTATTTTTGATTTTATTTTTAAAGTATATTTTTTTTGGTAAACGGTTTAAACACCATGCTTAAAAATGGCATTCCTAAACGTCCCTCTTCTTCTTTTTTGGCGGCCGATCAGAAGTGGGGCCCCCTATACTCGCTGGGCCTAGCACTGGCCTGGGCACGATTTTTTCGAAGCGAAATATATATTTGTCATTGAAAATGTTCGTCATCGAAAATGTTCTAGACTGGACAGTCTCCAAACACCAAAAGGGTAGGGTTGGGTGGGGCAAAGGGTACGGATGCGTGGGGTGTGGGCTAGGCACCGGACTATGCCGTGTTCAATGTCCTCGGATCACCCGATACGCAAAGGACACAGTTGGGATTAGGGTGGTGTCCGGGGTCTATTAAGTGTGTCGAATGCTGCTTCGAAAAGAATCGTATTGCCGTGGTGGAGTGCCCACGACAGAAGTCAACCGGCCCCCGTCCACCAAATGGTTCTCACTGTTGTGAATGAGAATTGGGGCCTATGAGACTCGGGGTTTGTGGTGTAGTGGTAGCATGCTTGACTTCGAAGCAGGCGGCCCGGGTTCGATTCCCGGCGATTCCATTTTTTTATTCTTTCCAAATTGGGGTCTCCTCTTTCTATTCAACACTCACTACTACGTCTGTCCCGCGAACTGCCCCTACAAAAGGTTCTGAAATCATTAACCGAACGAACTCGTAAGTCGTAACTAAAGAAACTGTTATCAAGCTGCTTTTTTTTAGTCAGACTAAAAGGGACTTAAAAATGCCCGCTAATGTTAAGCGTACATGTTAAATCCGTTTAGTCTATTGGTAGTTTAGAACTAATTAAGCAAAGGACTTATTTTTACTCACTTAGTGTGTTTGGCATTGCCATTTCTAAACTCCAGGCTAAAAAAATAAGTCCAGTCCGTTTGATCCGGTGATGAAATGAGCCCTAAGTAACAATTTGAAATCTGACTGTCAATAAGTAACTAAACGGCTTAAATTAGTTTATTTTAATACCTTATTCAAACTTGTTTGAAATCTTTGATAAATCACTAATTACTAGTTACACTATTTTGATTCAAATGCACAGCTCCACTTGTTTGCTGCATCAAGTTTTTCTAAATATTTTTTTTATTTTATAGTGGAAGAGTGCTTCGAAGATCCACCAGAACCGTTTAAACCGTATTGACAGAATATCGGATGAAGAAGATACCCATTGGAAAAACCAAGAACCTAGTTGAATTACATAAGTAAACTTGTATTTTGCAGTATTAGAAGTTGCCTTGATTTCTGGCAACTTAGTTCGACCATATTGTTTTATGTTGATAAATATTTTACATGTAATTTACGGGAATCACATATAATGAAATGAAGCAGTTTAATCTACGCTGTAATCAAAAAGCACGTATTCCGAGTAAAGTTAATCCAATTTACGGTTTTCGATTTTCCATGGCCGTAAAAAAAGAAACCAAAAGCCCTAACCGCTAAATGCGCAAAGTCAGCAATCGTAGTCGATAACAACATAAAAACATAAAATGTAGATTGTAACAATTTACTGAACAACTACTATAGGGGTGTATTGATGCGACGTATTTTCAATTGATTTGATTTGGTGTTTCCAGTCTCAAAAACCAATTGATTTGATTTGATACAGCCCTTTCAAAAATCAATTGATTTGATTTGATTTGCTGATGCATCAAAAATCAAAACTGCATAAACAAGCACTTCTGTTGACGAGCGCACATAATTCGACCTGACCACAATAAAGTATTATTTTACCGTATCGGTAAAATTGGGCGCGGCACGCACCAAATTTTTTTGACGGTACCTACTACTTAGTTTTTCATTTTTAATCAAGTCTGAACGAGACTGAAAATCTGTTCGACGATTACGTTTTACCCAGAGTACATAACAGGATGTGATGTAACAGACTAATAGGATCCTATTATGTACTCTTGGTTTTACGTATGTGTAAGTGCATACAATTTAAGAATTGACCGGTGATTTAGAATGCTATAGCATTTGATTTTTATTATGTATCATGCTAAGAAACACAAATTCAAAACATTATTTTATGTACTTTCGAAGTCAGAAAGAAATTGCAAAAATTTCGCAGCTGATGGGAATCGAACCTCCTATCCTGTGTTTCGCAGTCACACGCCCTAACCTTTAGGCCACAGCTCCGTTGCATGAATCAATTAACATCGTAACTAAATGTTTTGTTACAAGCATCATGGGAAGAACTGCCCTGGAAGTGATTCGAACGAATAGATATTGCAGATCATCGATTATCAATCTGCCATTGTCGTTTGTTATGCAGACACGCACACACACATACACACACAACGTAGTACGTACGCGCTGCGAGTTGCACACAAGTCACAGCTGGTCATTCCAGCAGGCTTCAGTGATGCACTGAAACTGAGCATGATTTACATGCATTTTCAGTTTCAGTGCATTAACTGAAATTATATCATACCTGTCTTGAAATAACAGTGCAATAACTAACGACAATAACTAAGTGCACGCTGCTAGATTCACAGCGTGCCGTATAAGTTAGTTATAGCACTGCTGTAGGCGTGCATCTTAGTTATTGCACTGTTATTTCAAAACAGTTATAACATAAGTACATTATAATACTTTGTAGCGTGCACTCAGCAATCATTTGCACTGGTACGTGAAATCCGCGTGCATAAACTCGTGCGCTGCGCGCACTCGTTTATGCACTTGGAGCTTCACGTAACAGTGCGTATAAATTACTGAGTGCACTCTACATCGTGCTATAACCTACACTTAGTATGCACGGCCGCTGAGGCGGCCGCGCAAAAATAGCTTTGCATTGATGCAATTTCCACATCAGATCAACCATACAACTACATACACAGGGATACACTTAATTCTCGAAACACAGAAGAAACTTTCAGTCCAAGAACATCCACACAGAGTGTCCCTACTTCTACAGTAAAGTACATACAACACAAATTCTTGGCTGATTGTCGCACTTGCCGAATATTTTTAACAAAACGAAGATATTAGACGTAGTTTTAGTTGCAGCAAGCAGCTCATAAAAAACATACAATATCTAAAATTTTAAACAGGGCCTATTCCTTTACCGGATTAAAGGGTTTAATTATAATCGGACTAAACGGTTTAAAAATTAAACTTGGAAATGCCATTCCAAAACCTCCGAATTAAACGGACTTAACTTTTAGCGCGCTGGTTTTTAATCGGACTAAAAGGACTTAACTATGCTCGCTAATGTTAAGTGTGCATGTTAAGTCCGTTTAGTCCAGTGGTAGATTTGGAATGGGGTCAGACTAAAATTATGCCGCTGACTTATTTTAACTCCTTTAGTCTGTTTAGTCCGATTTGTCATTCCAAAACCGCGGACTATTATAAGTCCAGTCCGTTTAGTCCGGTAAAGGAATCGGCGTAAGCCTCAGCAATCAGCATAATTCCAAGCAAATACTTCTGTTGACGAGAGTACTGTATTTACACATGACGACAATAAGTATTATTTTACCGTATCGGTAAAATTAGGCGCGGCACGTACCAAAATTTTTGTCAATCAATCAGTCTTTTTCGGATAAAGATGATACGCAAATATCTTTGATTCTTAATGGATCACTAGACATTGGAAATTGGGCAGTACATACTGACATATGTAATTCTGTTCGACGATTACGTTTTACGTATGTGTAAGTACATACTGTTTCAGAATTTACCGCGATTTAGCCTACCAGCCTGTCTTGTTGATCGCGTCAAGAAAAAATCACTTTTCGTGGTTTTGAGTTCACGATATTACTGCATTCAGTTCACACGTTCTATTTCTTCACAATACTTCATAGCACCGTCAAGCGTGCTCTCATGTATCGTACGCACGCTGTGTGAGGGAAAAGCAGAGTGCTTCGTAGACGAGTGTCACGCTTGAAAAAAGTGTAAAAATGGCCGACTGATGAGAATCGAACTTATATCGTATACTGCGATTAACATTGGAACTAAAACTTTTGCTGGAGTATTGTTACGTGAACGAATGCTAAAACAGCCGATATTGCAGACAGGCATCGATGGTCAACCTGCCATTGTTACTTATTATGTGGAGACACGCACACGCATACACAACCACTTGCATACCACACACAGGTCACAGACACACACATACAGGCAGACACACGCATACAACATAGCCAGCCGATCTTTCGGCAGGCTTCAGTGATGCACTGAAACTGAACATGATTTACATGCATTTTCAGTTTCAGTGCATCAATTGAAATTTGTATTTTTGTATACACGGCCGCTACGGCGGCCGCGCAAAAAAGCTTGATACCAATTTCGGGACTAAGTCTAAGCCTAAGTCGAAAACTGAATCGAAAATGGAGTGGTTTTGAAAACGCATACTCACACTCACACATGAAAAGCCTTGTTACATCATGGATATCTGCTTCAGGCGCTTCTGCGCTGAAGCTGAGTGCAAATATGCCTGCGGCTGCGGCCCATCAAATTGTAAAACGACCGAGTTTCCGAATCAAAGTTAAAGACCTGTTCTGCTACGGCAAAACAAAAATCTATTATGTAATATATAAAAAGTCGCCGTAAACATATTTTCGAACCCCTGAGAATCATCGAAATCTCTATCCCCCCTCAAGTAGCTGAGGAATACTCATGTTTTGAAGCTTACTACTCGTAGCCTGGTATAACTTGAACGCAATAAAGAGGTGAATCTGTGCGCCATCCAGTTTTTGAACACCTTCTGGGCGCAAAAAAAGGAAATAATATGAATGCTGTTAGTGGTATTTTTTATTCAATATTAGATACTGTTGAGCATAATTAACCTACGAAATGATTTGTGGTGTTTACGCTAGCACCCATTGCTCTCATCAATTCCGGATAAACAGTGGGTTTCTTTCGATTACACGCAATGGCGCAGCGGCGAAATTCGGAATTCAGGAACAGATAAAAGAACAAATTAAACGCAGAGTTCATTTGGATCATGATTTCGCAGACAACGCGTAAATAAAATGAGTTCCACAGATCACCGCCCCTTGCAAGAGCGCCGAAGTAAATTAGACGCGGTATTACGACGCAGGCAAACGTCATAATGACTATCGCAGTGACGGACCGACGCATGCGGTTTTCGCGTTGAATATGCGCGTCGCCGGCAGATAAGCCAGAATTTTGTAGAAGACGTTTTGCCGTCAAATGTACGTAAAGGTTAACGGCTATGCAGAGAGAACCGGTAAAAAGTTGATAAAGCGAGACGGTTATAGAATACCTTGAACTAGTAGCTATGGCAAACCCGCAAAAGTTTGGTACGAAGTTACGGTTCGGCTTTAGGAGCTCAATGTAGGCGGGTGTAACGAAGATTACAACTACAGCGCTAGCTATGGCAGCCATTAACAGTTCATATTGTCTGCCCCAACGGGTTTTAAACCATATCGCGAAATGCACCGCTAGCACGCGCTCAATACATATGACCATCGTAGCGGTAGGTGACCAAATGTAACCAAACGCAAAAAAATGGATCCAGGGCTTAAAAAGACACCTGTATGGCTGTATAGGAAATCTATATATTCCTTGAAATAAATATATCAAGCGTCCTATTCCAGCGGAAAGCGTAGACAAACCGTAGACAGTGTCACCGAAAGCTAGAAAGCCTAAAAGTCTGAATTTTCCTGTCACCCAACATATAATAAATATAGTCACGTTTGTGGATACGGTCACGGTTCCACAGCAAATATATGCTATCATAAGTTTCACTGCCGTCCAGTCAGTGATTTCGGAGTAATTCTCCGAATTAGACACGTTTAGAGTCGCATTTAACGAAATCATTTGCGTTGAAGAAAACTAGGCGTTACATACGTTTTGGACATCTAGACGTTACGCTTGTTCACGTCACCACTGTAAATCCTTAAAAGTTATATGTATAGAAGTATTAATTAGTTTTAGAGCTAAAGTTTGACAAAAATAGATGCGCCACTTACTTATTTTAGTGTCATGACTTCTGCGACTACTTGCTGTAGCTGTACTATTGATGGTCAAAATCTATTTTTTGTATTTTGTATTTTTATTGACGAAATCATGTTTCGCTTTCTCAAGTGGTGCAACTATTTTTTGTCAGACTTTAGAGTAGCAGCATTAAAAGTGTATCTGCAGACAAAATGTATAGCTAAATAGGCGATTATAATTGAAAGCTTTACTGTAATGCTGTGGCATTAAGTAAGCTGTCAAGAAAATGGGCAGCATATGCCGGAGCAAGAACACAAGGAAAAAAACCCGGCTGTTTTGTTCGTGAACTTGATCAATTATTGAGCAGGAATAATTCAAACCACTGCTATATCCACAGACCGGGATTTATACACTCTCGTCACACAATAACAGTTCCAACTTAGTATACAAATCCGAAATGCTGAAGCTGAAACAACGGTTTTATGTTGACATAGCATGTTTATTTTGTATTATTTGCAATAAACACTAGCGCCTCAGGATAGAGGTTTCTTACATACTACACAAAGTGAGCATTTATCTTGTAAAATTCATCCATTATTGTGCACTCAGAGTTTGAAGATTCCATCCGGCTTCATCCAAAAGACTATTTTTACCTGAGAAAACGTGTTTACGTTAGTTTGACCAAGAGTACATAATAGGGCGAGTATAACACTCTCCCTATTATGCCTGGCAGCGCACGTCCAATGCGGAGCGAAAACTAGGCCTTTTATGTACAGTTTTGAGGGGGGTACCCCCCTCGACTGAAGACCTCGTACTCAACTGAGAGGGGTACCCCCCCATTAGTTCAAGACACTGACAAGGATTTGATATGATGATATGATGAACTGAAGGGGCGGGTGCACCCCATCAACTGAAGACGGGGTATTGAACTGAGGGGGCGTAGCGCAAGGTCTTTCTCAATGTCTTGCAATGAGATATTATGTACTCTTGATTTGACTAACCAGTTTAAAACGTGTTACAACATCAAAATACTAATTTCTAAACCTGTTGTGAGATACTGGCACGGTTACACGGCACCAACCGTGTACACGCGTGTAATCGTGTAATATGCAGCACTTGTGTATTAATTTAAAATGATTTTTGTTTGTTTTTATTCAAAAGTTTTGGACAGTTGACTGTCTGACTACCTGTCCATCAGCACAAACTTGCCGCCCAACGTTTTTCTAAAAAACTTGAAAAATGCCAGGGGGGGTATGATGTGTTGCTGTTGGGTGGCGTGTGTTAATCGGTGATATATCTGTATGACAAAGGGGGTCACGAGTTTTTTCTTGGCTGCAATCAAGAGGGCTATTGTGTTATTCAGTTGGTGATCAGGACAATCAAGCCACTGACTTATAGTGCTTCGTGTATTCTCACATCTTCTCTTTTCCTCTTCTAATTGCTATTCAAAAATTTCACGCAGTCTGACACATAAACTTTTTTTAATGACCCGTTATTGTTCAAAAGAAAAACAAATAAAAGGATGAGCCAACAAGTTATTCTCCAGTTTCGTGTTTCATCCATGACTTTGAGTTTGTTTCTTGGCGGGAAAACAAAAGTACGTGACTGAATGGCCATCATTACGTAAAATCAAGAGTATTTCATGATAAAATAACATCCTATACCTAATCCGTGTGATACTACTCGGGTGATGACTGTAGACAAAGAGGGTGGAATGCATAAAGGCAGTCTTGCGTTAAAACCAGTCTAAGGCGTTCTATTTTAGTAATTTCGAACATCGTAACGAACAAGCACGTTTTGCGAGTAAAGTTAAATTTCGTTTAGACAGATTCCTTTGCGACATGCTTGTAGTGCTGAGGATATTCTTCGAATATAAAACGCGGCACAAAAATTGAAAAGCCAACAGGTTTAATTAAACATATGTCAGTATGTTATGTAACTGTCCCATAATTTAGTCCGTTCAGTCTAACTAAAGTCAGCGAGCGTTCTTACTTTTGCTTAGAGAAAAGCGTCTGCGAGTATACTTTTGTCTGGCAAAACTGTCCCCGTGGCTCCGTTTCGGCCGCTAATTAGGTACAATTGTACTTTCAACAGCTGCACTGACTAATTGCCTAACTTACACTATATTAAGCGTATAAAAGTTTCGGCATAAAATATGCAATAAACACAAAAATTTTGCTTCGTCACTTTTCGCGAACGACGAAGCTCGTCGTACGCCGACGAAGAGGGAACTTTTTTTCACAGTACTGTATCTCATTCATTCATACTTAGTAAAACTGCTTTTTATTCAAGCAATATTGTACATTTTAACTGACAAAAAAGTCACATTTTAATTATAAATTATGCGTAACTTAGCACTACTTCTTGATAGTCAAACAGTGACAATTTCATGTAACTGAAGCTGTCCAAAGGTGATCCACATGATGATGGCATGTGAGATATTGCCCGTAACAGAGTTGAGGTTGCCTTCTCAAGTACAGACATAGATTTCTGTTGCAGACTCGCTGATATATTGAATCGGTGAAATATTGATGCAACAGGTTTTATATGTCGTAATACTGTCCGCAGTTTTCCAGTTCTGACAGGACATGCGAGCTGCCTGCGGTTTGTGTTGTATGTGGATACATAATATTACGCTTGATAATATATAAACGATCTGACACACACACACAAGCCCACAAAAACAGTGTATTTTGCTGACCTGCCAGCCGATTTACACTGACTTGCGTGCTATTCATACCAGATGATCGTAATATAGTATGTACGCGGCGGTTGAGGCCGCCGCGTAAAAATTCTACATGCATTACAGAACGTTGCACTTAGACTGCGTTTAGCAAGACTGAGCTAAGACTGCCTTTATGCATTCTACAGAGAATATCGCCGGGGCCGGACCCAACGACAGGCTACGAAGACTTTCCTCGGGATCGATATTCGATATATCCCAACGAAGTTGACAATTGGTAAATTCACTGTGGGGCACCATTTCAAGATTTTTTTATTATTTTTATTTTAATAGTGAGCTCTAGTTCAGCGTAAGCCAAGTGCACACTTGGCCTTTGTTTAAAGACAGCCACGAGCATTTTCAGCCAAAAGCACAACTTTTGGTCTGGTGTTTAATACAACTAACAGGCGACACAAACAGCAAGCACTTATAACTAAAAAACGGTGTGTAACTTAGACCCTTAGTCGGTAGACACTAGACCCTTAATCGGTTTAATTATGTTTTATTTACCAGTACTGTGCGATGAAGCTCGTCGAACGACGACGAACAGGGACCTTTTTTGCTTTTTTGCACAGTACTGTAGAAGGTGTCAGAATGAGGCTGTCTAGCCAGTTATACTCTGGGCATTAAGGAATTAATACCATTTACAAACTACGCGTTTACAAATTATCCGTTAAAAGCATTTTTCAATGTCTATGCAAACACTATGTAACTGTAATCATTGCTGAATAAATAAATAACATATGTCAATGATGAAAGGAAACAATGAAACAATAAAAAATAGTAAAAAGATCTTTTTGTTTACTTGAATTTCAATTATTATTTTTATGGCCAGTGCTTGGTGTTTTTGATATTCATTTCAATTTATGTCATCAAGTATACACAGTTTTGCACTGTACAATGGCAAGACTTCTTTTTATTGCAACAACTATTGTGTTTGCCTATATAAGCTGTACTAAGGCTGCCAGTAAGCCACCGTATTATTTGAGTAAAAGTGTACGTACAGCGGAGTTACACCAGAAAATTAAATACACCATTATTTACCCTCGCTGCTCTGTTTTCTACAGAACTTAGGGCCTGTTCACAAATTCGGATTAACTGGATTAGATTAACTGAATTTACTAGAATAACTAAACAAAGAAGCATGAGACCTTTTTCAAATTAGACACAGTTGCTCCTCTGTGTTAATTGCGTAAACATGCCAATTCTTGGAAAGATACTAAAAATTTATGTCGAGTTATTGTAGTTAATTCAGTTAATCTAATCTCGTTAATCCTAATTTGTGAACAGCCCCTTAGCAAATCTACTTATGCAGCAAAAGCAGGCCTAAGGACCGCTCGCACTAGCGAATGTGTGCTTTTGCGAGTTTCCAAATGCGAGTGCAACTAACTAGCGAGTTGACCATTTAACTTTGCACGATCTTCAAGCATGGTGCAATTTATAAAGCTAATTTTACAATGCACATCGACTACACTTTTAGTTTAACGTATACATTGGTCAGGCTGGTTTATAATGAAGCAGTTTATATTCGGACGAGCGAATTCGTGACACTTTTATTTATAACACGGACTTTAAGTTATCGAGTGTTTTAAAAAGTTCAACCACAATTGTGCGCAATTTAACCATTTCTGAAAGCTTAATTAGCTTCAGGCCATCTTTCGAATGTACTGCAAGCTAACAAAATGTCTTTTAAAAGCTAATTTAACTTGAGAGTTGTCTACCTAAATCGTCAAGGACATATAAAACCACAGTTCTGATGTGCTTTTTTAAACTAAAAATTTATCAGCTAACGTTTTATAAATTGATAAAAAGAATTTCATTTCTGTAACTTTGCTTTAAATTTTCTTAACATTTTCTGCACCTGAGCGAATCGGTTTTGAAACAATTCAACCACTTTTAGGAGCCCGAAGCAATTGTGATCCGAATCCATGCCGAGAGGGTTACAAATGTATACCACAACTTTGGTGTCCACCGGAATTTGAACCGTGTAATCTTTGCGTCAAAGGTAAGGTCCTGAGACCTACTGCATACTGAGCACCACGGGTGGTTTTCAAAGATGGTTCTATAAAACCATGGTTTCACATATGTTATATATATATACATATGATAAGCATATATCATATATACCATAACATATGATAAGCTCATATTTTCATTAGGAAATATTGCCTGATTCGTTACAAATTTCGTATTTTTTCTTAAACTGTGGTTTTAGTTCAGTTGAAATTTCAACAGAACAGAGAATTGCTGTGCAGCAGGTTTAAAACTTCATCTGGGCTAAAATAACGCTTTAAGAAAATCTATTAACTTCGTTCGTGACGAATCAGACAATATTTTGTAATGAAAATATGAAATGTAAAACCATGGATTTATTATTAAGTTTATGTCTACTTGCCTTGTGGCTTCAGGTAGATTGCCTAGGTCCGAGACCGAAGTGTGACTCCTCTGACCGCAAGGTAGGGCCTAAGTCGCTCACTATTAGCTTAAAGCTGCCTCAAACCTAAACCTAACCTAAAACAACGCTACCTAACCTAAATACACAACCAGTGTGAAATCCACCTCACAAGTTTGTAGTTGTGAAAAATACAATTGAAAAGTGCCGTGATTTGCGATCAATACAGTCATATGATTCATTACAAATCACCACATTTTCACCTAAGGGGGTAGTGTCGCGACAGCATTCAACTTTGCATGTTCGTAAAACTTGTTCAGCAAAATGTTACAATATGTTCTTTTCAAGTTTGAATGAAGATCTTGGTATATTGAAGATTTCTGGGCGAGCTGTTGAGTTACACTCGTTTGAACTTCCAAATTGTAATTAAACTGTGGAATATTTACAGCAATAATGATAAATTGTGATAAATCTAGAAAATTATTTTAAACCCTAAAGAAAAACGAACCTAGATTTTATTTTTTTTAAATTGTGTCAAAAAAGTGTAACTCGACACGTTCTGTGTTGCCAACACTCGACACTAGCTGGCCAGTCTGATATATCCCGTTTTTATCTTATCTTACATATGTATGTACCCCTGTTGTCTGGCTCACAGATGGCTATTGATCAAAGATAGTATTTATCGATATGGGTAGTCTTGAATCAGAAAGTTCTTATTTGCGAAGATCGGCATCGTAATAGTTTCTTAGTGAACCTAAAATTTAAAAAAAGCTGCCTTTTGTAACATATAAACTAAAACTGCTTTGCGACACTGCCACCTTAAGGGGGGGGGCTACCCAGGTCAAAAATCAAAGTTCTCCAATTTTGCTTATTTTCACATATGTTACTCCCCCAAGGCACCCCAACCTCAGATAAGAACAATTAAGCTTGAAGGTGCACTTTTGGTTCAGTGCGTTTGTCAGTGTATTTACATAGGCAAAAGTACGCCAAAAGGCCTAAAAGTAGCCCTTATTTGGACAGTTCTAGCACAAACCACAGTAAGCCAATCAGGCTGAAACTTGGCATAGTAGTAAGTAGCCCACATGTATGCGCAAAATCGTATGATCCGGATTTTTGATACGTATTTTCAATTCTAAAATCGAGAACGAAATGTGAAAAAATGGCCGTTTTTTGGACCCGCCAAATTTGAGTGATTTTACATTTGACGTCATTGCTCAGGCCATGGGCAAAAATTTAAAAAAATGGATCATAGAGGTTGAGATATGACGTTAGGCTATCGAATCATGTAAAAATCAGCTTCGTCAGTGTTAGCAAAAATTTCGAGTAAAGGGACGCTTTGCAACCACAAAAAACTTTTTTGCGCCTATGATTTACATGTAAAATTGAATTTTTTGGAGCCCCTAGTGAAAAATTGTCAAAAGCATTGGTTCCACTTTGCTACATCTGCGATGCGCCTTCCCTGGGGCTACATTGTGTGCAAATTTGAAGCGAATCGGAGAACCTAAAATTTTCACTTTTTCAGGTAGCCCCCCCCCCTTAAGCACAAAATGCGACAGTTGCAACGCAACCTCGTATATGTAAATAAGTCAGCAGCAAACGATTGCGTGAGACAGTAACATATTCTATGCATTTTACCTTCTATGTTTTATGATGATTGATAGCTTAACCCTTTCATTCATAATGTTGCTTCAGAGCAACAATTGGCCCTAACTCCTACTAGTGAAACCTGTCGGCCTGATGTTTCACAAAATCATGTCCTTCATGAGGATACCTTAGGTATCCGAGTGAAGCGAGCTGGTGGCCGAGTGGTCTGGCGTGACAGTACTGCCACAAAGTTGTTTCTGGGAAGCATGCCCAGTCTGTGGCAGCGGATCAAATCCCGGCCAGAGCCTGGACTTAGTGCAATTTAGAAAAATTCATGAAGGAAAGGGTTAACGATTTTGTCAAGGCTGAAATTTAAACTTGTTAGTGTGGGACTCACAGAAGTTGCCAAACTTAAAGCCAGTTAAAATTGTGCATGTGAATGTATAAAATACACATCATTGAATGTATCGTTATGATATTCTATTTCATTCGAAAAAGAACATTTTAGACCACTCTAAAGTTAAACACCTTTTATAAATCCCAGCCAATGTGTATACAAACTTATTATTAGCTGATGGAAATCATCATGATCTAGAGTTTAATTAGATAATTTAATTTGCATCATTTTGCGTTGCAGAAAAGCCAGGTCAGGAATGTTCCAACCCGAACAAAACCTACAGATTGTGTGGAGAGTGCGAAGGGGGTTGTCCTGATTATCCCTGGGAACCTGAGCGGTGTTATTGTGTAGATGAAGGCAAAAAAAGGTGTCGCTGTTTCACTGGCCTTTACGAGCGTAGTGATGGCAAATGTGTTAAAACGGGTAAGCCACTAAAGTCTTACAACAAGCCCAATCTGCGGCAAAACCTTCAGTAAGTATTAAGCAACACTTTCAAGTAAGCTGACAAGTGGGTCAGCTAAAACCTGTTGTGCAGCATTTATTTTACATCAAATTGTGTAATATAAAAGATTGACGTAGTTTTTCTTTCAGCAAACTGTGTATGCAAAATATTAACGGTGTTTTTATCCTACCACAAATTGTGTGAAAACAAGCCACATAGAAGTCTCTCAAACGAAAAAATAATGTATCATCATAACACCATTCTAATTCAAAAGTCATGAGCGTCTTTTGATTAAGGAGTTTATTAAATCGATTTCTAGTCTGCAGGTACATTTCAAAGGAAAAAATAAAACTATATCAATAAAACCCAGTGATCAAATTTGGTAAAAGCATCGCGTTCACACGCTAAGGCCAACATGAAATGCCTTGAACAACTAACGAAAAGTGAAATCCTTAAGATGAATTCCTACTGTATGGAAAAATTTTTTATAAGGCAAAAGATGTTATTAATTACTGCAAATTTAGGATAAGATTAAAAAATTTACCGAAACCCGGGATTGAACCAGGAACCTTTAGATGTTCAGGCTAAGGCACTCCCAACTGTGCTATTTCGGCTTGCTAATAATTGTTAAAGTCAACATGACAACTGGTGCTATGTGATTACAAGCGTAAGATAACATCAACAGCCTTATTAAAATTTTGGTTCAATGACAATCATTTCGTTGATCAATATATATTTTCAGAATTAATGTTGAAATAAGTTTAGTGTAGCAATGTTTACTGAGTTATTATTACTGAAAGCTTGAGTGTGATGCACTGTTCCACTAGAATTATTCAGTTATTGAGATTAAGGTGTAGAGACCGGTTGGTTCAGACGGCAGCGCTTTGGATTAATAATCTGAAGACAGATGGTTCGATTCTGTCCCTTGATTAACTTTTTTGAAGCTGCAAATTTAATCAAAGTAGCGTTGCACTGCATATAGCTGTGTTTAACTGAGCTACAGCTACGCTTTTTTTTCAGTAGACACTAAAATGAACGAAAACGAAACGAAAACGAAAAAGAAAACGAAAACGAAAGTGAATTGAAGCGAAGCCAACTTTTTCGGCTTGCGCAACAAAGTTTTGAAAAATTTGACGATCAGTAGACAAATGAAGGCAGCTGCATGCTGCTTGTTTATTCAAATATTTACATGGCGGGGGGTGTCACATTTATATAGACTTTAGTTAGTTGTTATTTAGCTATATATATGTATTGTTTTGCAAACTTAACCGTACATTGAAATAAAATAAAAGTAAAAAATTTGCACGAATTGATACAATACTGACACTCTGACAGGAACTTTGCACTATAAGATTTATATTAGTACAAGAAGTAAGAGTTTAAAATTTAACCTGAAAATTTAAAAATTGACGTAATTTATAAAATCTGTTAAGTCGACTTAGCAGACAAAAATTTTGAACAATGTATAAGTGACACTGCAAAGTAACTCACTATTTAATAAATATTTAACACCTATTTGACTGCACCCTTTTTGAATAAATGTTTGAGTGCAGTTGTGCTTGACCTCAGCTGCTACTAGACCCTTTGTCGGCTCCAAAGGGCATGCTGGGCAAGCTGTCAAAAATTGATAGCTAAAGACAACGAAAACGAAAGAAAGTAAGAAATTGAAGGAAAACGAAAGGAAAACGAAAACGAAAACGAAAATGAAAACGAAAGAAATATCAACTGAAAAAAAGCGTAGCTGTACCAGCGTTTCAGTGTAATTTAGCAGTGTAATTCTAGGTGACACACGCACATCTACACTTGAGCTGAAGTGAAACATACGTACAGACGAATTTCTTGCACAGTTTAGTGTTATAACGCCAAAATCAAAATTAAAGACCTGTTGTGCTGTGGCACAACAGGAAAAATACATACATATGTACATAGTACTTCCTTATTTTAGTGGCATGACTTCTGCGACTACTTGCTGTACTTTTGACAGTCAAAATCTATTCTTTTCGTAACGAAATCACATGTTTCGTTTTCTCAAGTGGTGCTACTAGGTACTTTTGTCACACTTTAATTTGAACTAAATATCAGCCGACCTATTCCAGAACATATCTCGTTTCGATTGGTTGGCATATTTTGAGTCTTGACCGACTGTAGCTTCAGTCACGTTAAACATTGTAACGACGTCGTAACCAAATTAATTGGAAAACGTGTAAAAATATAAAAAATTTAAAATAAAATCAAGACAAAAAATAGATCTGAAAATAGTTTCTTCAAGTCCAGACTGCGTTTAGCCAAGACTGGCTTTACAAACAATGTAGTAAGTAGTTTTAGTAGTAGCAGCGACCTTTAGGGTCGATTCATACAGCCGTATGTCGGTTCAGCCGGCGAAATTACGAAGTATTTACGAAATAATCACGCCACATGGCGATCGTACACGGTATTAGTGAATATGGATTTTGCTGAATATTATCTGAGACAGTTGATAATTCTATTCAACACTTTTTTGCGACTGCTTTGGATCAATGTATCATCCCCAGTGTTTTCTGATCGTATGAACATTTGCTTACATTTTTATTTATATTATTTATTTAGTTAGTTAACTCATATTCTTTTTTAGCGAATGAATGCTTTGATGAACCACTACTAGAGCCTCGTAGATGAAGTAACGAATTAAAAAGATGCTACTGAATTAACATGAAACAAAGACCCTAGTTGAATTAAAAAAGTAAAATGGCGTTTTGCCTATGGGGAGTTGACTCCCTAGTTTCCATTTAGCAGCAAATAGGGGGGTACTGTGTATTAGCGAAATGATAGTGTCATATCCTTGACATAAGAGTACACGCCTAACCGCCAGTGAAAACGCTATTTTGGGGACATTTCGCAAAGTTTCAACGAAGTTAATCGACATACTTGGGATGTGAACTCAAAATTGTACTAAATATTGCCGAAACTGCCAATATATGGAGCTATGTAGCTAGCTTAGCATGATTTCTGGTTTAATTTTTTCCGCTACCCGATTAAAGTCTCAAACAAATAAGTGGGCCAGGTTCCTTTGCTCAGTTGGAATTCCATACCATTAGCATAAAAATCTGTCTTCAGCCTAACATTTTTCCGTAAGTGGTAAACGACTAACGACTAACTAGCCACTAACTAACTAGCCACAAACGACTAACTAGCCACTCGGCAACTGGCTTCACTCCAACATCCAAGGCATCCTCGTGAAGTAATGGATTCTGTGAAACATTACAGCAACAGCTTTTAGTGTTGGGTTTGAGCGTTTACAGTCGAGTACTGACAATTAATGTCACAATAGCCAACGGGACTGTA
This sequence comes from Trissonchulus sp. WLG1_4, assembly GCA_030248245.1. Taxonomy (NCBI): domain Eukaryota; kingdom Metazoa; phylum Nematoda; class Enoplea; order Enoplida; family Ironidae; genus Trissonchulus; species Trissonchulus sp. WLG1_4. The sequence goes on along the minus strand of JASANF010012965.1, from coordinate 2,921 downwards.
AGTTTATTGAAACAGGGCCCTGACTGAAAATCTGAATTCACAATTGACACACGGGAATTTAAAATTTTGGGCTTGAAAAGTTCAGATTTGCAGTTTTGCATATTTCCAAAAGTTTAGCATTGAATTTTGGCGTATTGAATGTTGCCGGGAAGGAAGTTTGCATTAACCACAATTCCTAATTTATCGAACGTTTCATACTTTTTCTGCATTCTACATAAACTGGCACAATAACTTTGACTTTTTTGATTTAAGTAGAGTAAAACTGGTAGTTGGCAACAAACTTAGTTGGTACACCTTCTAAACTACCACTTACTAGACTTACAAACACCATACATCGGAATTAAAATATGATTAAATAATATCAATATTAACAACGCTCATGTATACGTAAAACAATGAAAATTAACAATTAAAACAATACAAACGTTTTTTACTAGACTATATTACTAAACAATAACAATTATGTGTACGTAAAAGAATGAAAATTAACAATGATGCACGCCTACAGCAGTGCTATAACTAACTTATACGGCACGCTATGAATCTAGCAGCGTGCACTTAGTTATTGTCGTTAGTTATTGCACTGTTATTTCAAAACAGTGATAACATAAGTACATTATAATACTTTGTAGCGTGCACTCAGCAATCATTTGCACTGGTACGTGAAACCCGCCTGCATCGAGTGCGCGCATCGTGCTATAACCTACACGTAAATACCAACGTATAGATAATCAACTGAATTTCAAAGTCTCTAAATCCACATTTCCACCACACAGAATCACTGCAATGTTTCGGATCGACTCAGGCAGGTCTTGGAAACTGGTTTGAAGAATAGCCGCAACCCCGACCGCAGAGCTGGCTTCGATTACGAGCTGAAAAAAGTACAAGCAAAACTAGTCATGATACTTGTCACTGTTCTCAACTAAGTGTTGCGAAACCGGAGCCATCAAAGTGAAACAGTTTAAAAACAGTTTTAAACAAATGTTTTAAGACCACTCCCATTAAACGGTTTCAAAAGTATTGAAGTAAAAACTGCTGTTCCTAAACCGTTGAACTGATAGGACTTACACTTCAAGCGAATTTACTTTAAAAAAACCAAACTTTTTTCACTACGAGACGGATTTATTTGACTGTGGGCCTATTCCTTTACCGGAGTAAAGGGTTAATTATAATCGAACTAAACGGTTTAAAAATTCAGTTTAAGAATGCCATTCCAAAACCTCCAGATTAAACGGACTTAACTTTTAGCGTGCTGCTTTTTAATCGGACTAAATATACTTAACTATGCACGCTAATGTTAAGCGTGCATGTTAAATCCGTTTAGTCCAGTGGTAGTTTAGGAATGGGTTCGGACTAAAATTAAGCCGCTGACTTATTTTAAACCGTTTAGTCCGTTTAGTCCGACTTGTCATTCCAAAACCTCGGACTAAAATAAGTCCAGTCCGTTTAATCCGGTAAAGAAATAGGCCCCGTGATATCTATAACCTTGGTGCTAAGCAAGCATGTTCACTTTTAGTGGTCTTGTGATAGTTTAAGAAGTGGTTTTAAGACTAAAATTAAGCAGCTGACTTTTCTGAAGTTGAACAAGTTTAATTCAACAGCCATTTGGCCTAATATTGGTTCAGTCAGTTTGATCCGATTAGAAATTGGCCATAAGAGTTACTTGACGAAACAAACAGGCTTTTTAGATAAAAAAAGCATAAAGTTAAGTGTCTGATAAATAAATCTACAAGTAAGATTAATTAAATAGACGTTTTTCAAAATAAATAATGAGACCAACTTTCAGCCGCTGGTAGACCAATTTCATGGCATTCATGATTTCTTCATTCGTCTGAAATTTATTAATAAACTGAAAAATACAGAAATCTTACATTTTTAAATTTCTGAAACAATAACAAAAGCACATACATAGTCCTATTATGTACTTTTGGTAATAAGAAACAGTTAAAGACAAGAATGGAATTTAGCCAAGCAGCCTGCCGTTACACGAACCTGAACCATGCACACTTTTTGAATCTTTTTTTATTGCTATGGTATGCTAGGCAATTGAGCTAACAAGAGCACACAACAACGTAGCAGCAATAACGTTATGGACCTTAACCTTACCACGGAGAAGACTGTGGGTTCGCACAACTGTGAGGCCACGGGCAGACATCGCGAGCCAAGCCGCGCATAGTGGGGGGGGGGGGGGGGGTTCCAGAGGGTTTACTTAAACGATATGACCTTGAACGTGCTCTTCTGTGAGGGAGTGGTTACTTGTAGGACTGAGTGTCCATTTCCGAGGGTTTTTAGGGCCATTATTTAAGACAACATATATGAGGACACAAGTATATATAACACAAATACGGGATGCGACAGAAACTCAGTAACAGTAATCTACGCGTTGATTGATAATTTACAGCCGATTTTCGTGTAGCCGGCAAAACTAAGAAATAATCACGGCACTAAGAATTTATGATCAACTTGCTGAGTGAATCCTTCGTACATAATTCTGCCCGCCGAACGGACATATATACGACACGATATCTACATAATGTACTCATGTATATATGTAGCACATGGGCAATATAAATGATGATAGCTGTGACTTGGCTCCCAACACGCTTTTGTGAACGACCAGTGACCATTGACATTTTACCTAGAACCGCTGAAATTCTATTTCAACAGAGAATTGCCAACACATCTTGTAAATACAAGTGTAAAATCGCCAAAAAATGAAGATCTGATTTTTTTGTACATTTTCAGACCACAACAGTCTGCCATAATGCAAGTACATACCTGCTCGCAAACTTGGAGTCAAATCTTTCCCAACAGGTTCCACAGCAAATACTAAAATTAACAGGCAAACACAAAGTGAGGAAGTATGTAATTAATGGATAAAGAACTGCATGTGGTTGATTCATTTGCATACTTACAGCCAT
>JASANF010012964.1:0-44704 GCA_030248245.1 Trissonchulus sp. WLG1_4 | reverse complement strand
GTAGCGCTTTAGTTGCTCTGTGAGCAATCTGTGATAGTGGGTCACTGTCATTGATTGCGTCGTAGATATCAGCTATGGTGTATGTGCTACATCAGCGTTTCAGTCTATATGCAGTGGTGTTAGTATGGTTTAGATTTTTGCTTTTATAAAATTGAAATAAAAATCTAATAAAGGTGCGAATATAACTAGTGCTTTCAAGATTGATGCGTTGCACCACTTACGTACTGTTGCTGTTCTCATCTCAGGGATTCATTACTATTGCTTGACTTCAGCGTACAAGTAAAGGTTCAGGGTTCCGCAAACAATTTATAGCTCCAAGCAGTAATGTTTAAAATTATAACTTCTTTCTCTTCTGTAATCGTTTATGCAAAAAAATTTGCATCGAAGGTTTCTTCAATCGTGCCGATGACATTTTGCAATTGCAAAACATCTTTTCAATACGTGCTAGTATGGAGCTTTTTACTCTTAGAGCGGCGGACCCAGTGTTTTGGAGGCTTGGCACATTTAGGAATCTGCTTTGGCTGTCACTTTGTAATGTTTTCACAGCTATTCGAGCGTCTCTTATCTTGAAGATGCTGAGTTTCATTTGTGCGAAATTGAAAGAAGTGACGTAGTTGGCCTATACGCGTTATTTTACTAAAACCTAAAACGCTCACCATGAAAATTGCTAAATTGTATCAGCTAAATTTACATTATACACAGAAAGCCTAAATATGGAATGAAAATGGGATGACCAGCGTCAAGACTTTATGGCAATGCCGAATTGACTGCAAATAGCTCATGTAACCCGGTGAATGGCAGCTAACAGCCGAATTGACTGCAAATTGTTCATATTACCCGGAAAATGGCAGAGAACAATGCCAGACCTCTCGCCGTCCAACGAAAAGAGTTATGCTTATGCTGTGATTATGTGCAGGCAATCTAAAGGTCAGTTCAGTCCCCAATGATATATACTCGATCACTCACTCACATATCCCTCAACGACTTGTACCACTTGACCAGGGCGGCCTCGTGTCGCCATTTATCACCTGACCCATGTTTGTCGTCAAATCGCTCATGATTTGAAACCAGTAAAATTTTTCGGTGGGGGTACGCATGACACGTTTCAGATCAGCTTGTGGAAGGTGGTGCCGAAACAGTGTTTATGCTAAAAGAAGCCCACAGAGAGACAACTCGATTCCTTTTTCTAGTGTCCCTGACTTAGATACATACCTCTGCCGTGTTTCGTTTAGCCAGCCTGTCTGCGGGCTAGCCGGAACAGAAGAGCAACGCGCACGTAGCAGATTATGCACGTATTTTTATTTCTAATGTTTTCTAATAAAGCGCTCGCAGCCCTAGGCACATGACAAGGGACCGAGAGAAGTTTTTTTATCCACTAACTACATAGCCTCGACCCCCCCCCCCCCAGGGCTAGCGCCGAAGAAAGTATCCGTCATACATGATGGTAGTCAGTGTGCATTTTGTATATTCTATTCCTAAAAAAAATTTACATCGAGTCTACTTTTACTCAGAACACGCTCAAAAGGGGTAGTGTCGCGAAAGCAGTCAATTTTGCGCAACTGTAAAACTTTCAGTAAAAGTTAAGACATCGTTCCTTATATGTTTTAAAAATATATGTTAAGGCAAGCAATTTTGCCAAGTTTCATCAAAATTGATGCAGTATACAGTTAGCAGTGAGATCGCGAAGTCTGATAAAGACGTTTTGAAAACCTGTTCACATTTGATAATTTCGCCACAATTATAACTCTGTTTGTCTAGTTTGTTTACACAAACTGTAAGGACATACGTTGTAGTTTATGCACACAAAATTTAGTGCAAATTGCTCGAGTAATTGCAGAATAATACCTGTTTGAACTGTGAAACTGTGCGGAAACTGTGAAGTACTCACAGCAATAATGATAAATTGTGAAAAATCTGGACGCGTATTTTAAAATCAAAAGAAAAACGTACCTTTAGTTTTATTTTTTCTATATATAAATTATATAAAACTGTTTCAAAGGTAATTTGAAATGCTGTTCGCTACAATTATATACGTTATTTTTCACGAGTTAGGTATTCACCAGGGTTGGCAGTCTCGGTCTCGGTCTCGTAGAAAACCCGATACTAGGCTGGTCTCGGTCTCGGTCTCGGTAGCAAAACCGAGACCTGCCATAGGGTGGTCTCGGTATTTCAGAGGACATTTGAAGTTTTCAAACTTATTTGAATATATATATTATATTCAAATATTTTTTTAATTCAAGTTTTCAAATAGAATTCCAAGCATGAAAAGGTAGAAAACTGTCTGCTACAGAAAATGGAATGTCAGTTCACCGACAAATTTTGGCTAACTTCAAGTTTACGTGCTATACACCGTCTTTTTTATCAATCTAGATTTTTGAGCTTAAGTTTTAGCTAGAATTGAGTTTTCTGAATTAACAATGTTACACTATAATGTGAAAGTGAAACCTTTCCAGCATATGTCAAATAGTAAAAATACTGACCATCATTAACCAAATAGTCCTAACTTCGTAGTTAATTTGTAATTAAAAATATGCTGGCTTCTGCAACTTATATACTAAGTGCGAATGGAATGGCAGTTTAAAGTAACTTTCTCAAGCCCCAACCTTTTAACGCATGCTAAAACATTAAGGATCTGAAGAAACCTAGTTACAATGAGTAAATTTTCAACTGCACGGACGATTCTACGCTAACACCGGAGTCAGCCTGCCAAAGTGCCAACCTATATATGTACACTACCAGAAATGCACGGGGGGAATCGGCGAGCGGGGGGTGCCCGACCCCTGGCGGAAGGGGGGGTGGTCCCTAGTTTTGGCTATTTTTCGGCGACAGAATTTTCACAATTTTTCGATTTTCAACTCATTTTTGGGGTATTTTTTGGCCGCAGGCGAAAATTTTTTGCAATTTTGCAGTTTTTTTACGCATTTTTGGGTCACTGTTCCGGCCATCAGGGGGGGGGGGGGTTGGGGGGTCGAGGAGGGGGGGTGCCGGATGTCTGAGGGGGGGGGGGTGCCGACCCCCCTCAGGGAAAGGATGGATACCCCCCCTACCCCCCTATGTGCATCTATGTACACTATAGCCCTACAAACCGCCCTGTGGTACGCTAAGAAGTGTGCGAAACTATTGAAAAATGACCCACCTGCACGGACTCGTTATAATGTTCAGTTTCTCGCAAGTCATACAACCTAATGGTCACTTTTTCAAATTTATTCGCTAATTTTCCACGTTTCAAAGTATCTCAAATTTCTAAACTTGAAATTTCAAAATAGGTCCCCAAAGCGCTGCTCTCGGTCTCGTAGGTCTCGTTTCGGTGGTCTCGGTTGCCTGGTCTCGGTGTCGTTGCAAAACCGAGACTTGCCAACCCTGGTATTCACCTAAAATAGTGATCAATGGCTAACTACTGTTAGTGTGTTTATTTGGAGGTACTAAAAAAGTTAATATAAACTTCGTATCAAATCGCCGGGTTGGCGCAATAGCCGGCGCCGGTTACATATTGTACTAAACACTGTGTTAAATTATGCCATCAATGTAGCCTAAGCTTATATAAGTATAAATGAATAAAGTAGATGTATCCTATTTCTGCTTGAAATATACCTTGGGCTAGTGGATCTATTAAAATATCATAGCCCATCAGCATCAGAAAAACAAACAAGCATACCACCCGTAAAACCATAATCGTAAATTACATAACACATAAAAAATAACATAAATTGAGAGAAAAGGTAATGCAATGAAATACTATGTTTGGTAAGTGGGAGGTGTTTGATCCTAAAGTAAGGTAAGTACTTAGTAGGTGCAGTGCGATCTTCTCCAGACCGTAACCCCAATGTAGGCGACTCATCAGTGGATCTACAAAGAGGTACATGCTTTTGAGATTTGTAAAAATATAAAAAATCAGAAAAGTATATAGAAAAAGGTTTCGTCGCCGATCGCCTCAAACTAGGTGAAGGTTAGTTATTGAATATTACTAATTTTTAATTTTTATGTATATAGTATAAAGTAAAATAAAATATAACAACTTATGAATGTTTGTTTGAAATATGTCATTCGTAACTTTTTTGTCTGCAAAGTTAGATTGCTTGGGGCAAGAGTACATAATAGCGTCTCACTCTGTAAAGAGTGAGACTTTCTCCAGCCTGCCTGTGTTCTAGCACAGGCAGATGCGCTGGTCGTTTTCAGGCTACATGTTGACATTCTATGCAACATGTGACTGGCCAATCAGCGCGTAGATTCCCTGCGTAACACACTTTAGTATATAATCGCTGACGCGTTGATAAACATTAAGATAGGGATAAAAAGATAATAACTCATTATTTATTTATACTCTGCTTACAAAAACATTAAAAATGGGTTGCGAATACCATTGGAGATATTATGGCAAACTTTCAGCAAAATTGATTGAGGAACTTTTAAGAAATTGAGAAAAGTTTATATCTAGAAAGTTTCTCAATCAATTTCGCTGAAAGTTTGTCAAAATGTCCAAAAAGGTATGTGCAAACATAATGTGATGTTTTCGCACCTAAATTATGTATTAAAAATGAGTTATTGACCTTTTATCCCTCTCTTAATGCTTATCAACTCATCAGCGATTATATACTAAAGTGTGTTAGGCAGAGAATCTACGCGCTGATTGGCCAGCCACATGTTGCACAGAATGTCAACATGTGGCCTGAAAACGACCAGCGCATCTGCCTGAGCTAAAACACATGCAGGCTGGAGAGTGTCTCACTCTTCTTCTATAAAAAGTGAGACGCTATTATGTACTCTTGCTTGTGGATATGGATGAAATTAAATTAAATATCTAACTATATACTATACAGTACACCTCAAGTCCTGATATGTGTTTGTAGAGTCAATATATACTGTTTTTCCCAATTATTCGCGCGAATACGGTGTAGAAAGCACTAACGTGTCGCCCAGCGACTGCTATTCTGACGCAACTCTTGTCCAATTCATTTAGCAAGCTGCGCTTTTCTATTCGACTGCAAAAATTGTCTCGGCTTTTCAAAAAGCTTATTAGCTTTATTCCGCTTTAGATCAGCCAGCTTTTCTATTCTACTCACACTGCTGCCCTTGTTGAAAGGGCATTTTTATAATAATTAAGTTAGAAACGATGCAAAAACACTGTCCGCGGCTAGCATTTCTGTGTTCAGATGGTACACAGCAGTTCCCTAAAAATTCAAAAAAATATCTCAAAAAAGGTTTCGTAAAGGGTTTCACTTGAATGTGTCGTAAGGCGTGTCTCGAATTAAATTCTCCTTTGTTGTGCATTTCTGAAGTGCAAATGTTTGTTGTAGTCTAGTACCAAGAGTACATATTAGTGTCTCACTCTACTAAAGAAGAACTCTTCAGTCTGCCTGTGTTCAAGCGCAGGCAGATGCATTCGTCGTTTACTGCTGGCCTGTTACCTGTTTTCGTAACTGTTTCTTTCTGGACGTGATCTATTCAGCGCTCAAACGACAATGGCAGGAATGTACGCTTTAATGTTGATTGGAATATATACGTGCACAGACGTCTAACCAATCTTGAGAGCAGCTCGCTTTGATTGACCCGTATCTCATCTGTTCAACAAAGCTCAATTAGGTCGCCGAAATCGACGAACACATCTGCCTGAGCTAGAACATAGGCAAGAAAAGATTGTCTCACTTTTCATCTATAGAGTGAGACACTATTATGTACCCTTGCTAGTATATTATACTAACTCACTAGTCAGTCAGTAATTTGTGCTCGATAGGCGAATGTTTCAGTCAGTAACGTATACTGATTAGGGTATTGTGGAGTCATTCGGTCATGGCTTGCATACTACTTAATAATCAGGTATAATACAAGCTATAGTCAGCATTTCAGTTTGTGGTGATCATGTGTGTGATCCATTCCTTTTTTCACTTTTATCACTTTGTTTAATATTTCGTGTGATCATGTGCAACACGTGCTACAGTTGAAATAGATATTTAAATATTCTACAGTATATAGTAGCAAGAGTACATAATAGGAAGAATATGACATTCACCTTATTACGCATGGGAGATTGCGTTCAATGCGTAGCCTCTTCCTATTATGTACTCTTGATAGTAGTAAGTCATATGGCTTCTACAGGTTGCTGACGGGGGCATATGTCCCTGTATTCTAGACAGATGGCCCTTTCTTCTGGGCAGAAAACCCTCCATTTTAAGTAAGTAGAGGACCTTCTATTCTATAGTCTGACCAATAAGTGTATGTATGGAACTTCATTTCTTCATAGCAGCTTGGTCGTTTGAGGTAACCCCCATAGTGTACATATAATTCGAAAGCATTTTTAATGGAAATTTTCTTGAAATTAAATTATTTTGAAAAATTTGAAGTTAAAATTTCCAATTCAAATAAAATAGATTTTTTCCGCCTAATTACAGGAAACCTAATGTATTATATATCATTCGATAGCCCATTCCATTCTGCGTCTAACGATATATACAACATCACTATAGCATGCACCTGTCAAAAATTATCGATTTTTTATTTTTGATTTTTCCATTGAAAAACGTCATTTTTGGCCCGTTTTGTTCGCTGTAACTCAGCAAATACTCAACCAAATCTGACAAATTTTGCATCAATAGACGCGTTGTGGCCTCGCGCGGTCTGTGAAAGTAATAAAACTTCAATCTTTGATACTAAATTGTTCAATCTTTGTCAGGTTTACAATCATCTTTCAGCAATTTTTGTTCAAGATTAGTTAAAATAATTAGTACCACATGAAAGTTCAGTTCGTTAGCTTTCATTTGTTACTAAAAACATGTGCTTTTGTTTGGATTGAACAAAGTTATGCAGCAAAAAGATATAGCTGTTTTCATTACTTGTCAAAAATTAGTGCTTGATGAGCATGTCATGTGCATGCGTTCAAACATTCTACACGCTGATATGCGTGCATAAATTTTTGTGGACGCACACATATACTGTGAATAATGATTTATTTTTTCCATAAATTTGCTCAATCTAATCAAAAGCACATGTTTTCAGTATCAAATGAAAGCTAAAGAACTAAACTTCAATGCGGTACTAATTATTTTAACTAATCTTGATCAAAAATTGCTGAAAAATGACTGTAAACCTGACAAAGATTGAAAAATTTAGTATCAAATTTTGAAATTTTATTACTTTCACAGACCGCGCGAGGTCACAATGCGTCTATTGATGCAGAATTTGTCAGATTTGGTTGAGTATTTGCTGAGTTACAGCGAATAAAACGGGCCAAAAATGACGTTTTTCAGTGGAAAAATCAAAAATAAAAAATCGCTGATTTTTGACAGGTGCATGCTATAGTGATGTTGTATATATTGTTAGACGCAGAATACATACACTTCTTGGTCAGACTTTAGTAGAGGACCGTTAACTGTTTGCGTCGTAGGGGGGTTCAGGACCGTCTAAGACCAAACTGGAATTAGTATTTCTGTTCAGGGGACCAGATTCACCCTTGAGACATCAAAATTTTAATTTGAAAAGTAGACCCATTTGGAACCGCTGGGTGCTGGTGCCCCAAAGGGAAGTGGGTGAGATGGGCGTATCGGTGTTCATTACTTCGTCAGGGTCCTAGACAAAAAGGGCTTCAGATTTATGTTCATAGGCTCAAGACCCTGCCTTGTCACCCTGCCTCTTGTCGGGTCAGGGGGCCATTGAGACTCGTGGGGTGCACCCCCTTCCCCAGAAGACCTAACAAAATTATCTTTTCTGATTTAACGTGTTTCTTATCTTTAACAAGTTAGATGGCAAGTTGCTTTATTACTTCATACTCATAGATGCACATAGGGGGAGGGGTAGGGACGCTGTCCAGCTCCCTCCCGGCCCCCTCAGGGAGGATTGCATCCCCAGGAAGGCAGGAAGCATTCCCCTTTATCCTCCCACCACCACGCTGATGGCCGGACCGCCGGAAAAGTGTACTGAATTTGAGTACCAAATCGAGAAATGGCTAAATTTTTCCGTCTGCAGCCAAACAAGTGTCCCAAAAATGAGTAACTAATCGAAAAACTGCCAAGTTGTTGCCAAAATAATACTCAACCAAGGGCCCTCCTTCCGCCGGGGGTCGGACCCCTTCCTCGCCGATTACTCGAGTGCATCTGTGGTCATATTCTAATAAATTTGAGAATTTATTTGTACTTATTCAGTGCGCCTTTTTAAATATCCCAGCCACCTTCATGTTTTTCTATCATACAAACATTGTAAACAGCGTTTATGTGAAGACTGGTCGCATAACGGATGTTTTCGCACCTAACTTATGTACTAAAAATGAGTAATTAACCTGTTATCCCTATCTTAATGCTTATCAGCGTATCAGCGATTATATACTAAAGCGTGTTACGCAGATAATCTACGCGCTGATTGGACAGCCACATGTTGCACAAAATGTCAACATGTGGCCTGAAAACGACGAGCGCATCTGCCTGCGCTAGAACACAGGCAGGAAGGAGAGTGTCTCACACTTCTATATAGAGTGAGAAGCGCCCAACCCTAGAATAGGAAATTTAGCACTATTGCGGATTTTGAGCATTTGAACTTTTTGCAGCTCAAAATATAGAAGAGCTTTTTACATGAAATTTTGTGTGTGTACACCCCTTTGCAATGCCTAAGTGCTGGCAAAATTTCAGCCGGATCGGTCAAGTATTTTCTGGGATCCCCCCGGGACCCTCCAAAATTCACGGACTTTCGCTCTTTTTTTCCTAGAACTTTTCTCGCCCTTAGTTCATCCGAGCAACACCTTTTTTTGGTTTTTTCACATTTCGTATAGCCTGCAATAGACACGGAAAAAATGGTTTTGCTCGGGTGTTTCCGTGTGAGGCTGTGCTGGGAGGGGGGAAAGCCCTTTTCGGGGTCCAAAAAATGACTAAGTACGAAAAAGTTTAGCACACTTTTTAAGAAGTTGCGTAAAACGGCCAGTCATGATCTTTTGCATGTGAGGTGGTACAGTAGTGGAATAGAAATTAACGAGGGCTTTTTTTGAATTTCGGCCTATAAGCCCCAGGGCATGCCCATACCCCCCGCCACGTGTATTACGGGGGTAGGTTCGCTACGGGCAGTGGAGGTTTCATGGTTATAGGTGGAGGTCTATCGTTTTGTATACGAGTATAAACCCATATGCCGTGCATTCAGTGGTATTATCACTTTCTTGCTCAGATGTTGAATAGTCCCCTAGACGGTACCCCCCCCCCGGTTGGCTGTGTGTCATGTATGCGCGTACGTAACTTCACAGTAGAATAATTAGGTTTGCTGTTTGTTTTTCATGATTTTTTTGTGTAATATGGATTGTGAACTTGCGAACATATCATATTAATACCCATTGCCCCACCGATTGCCCCAGGGTGTTCCCAAAGGTATACCTGTTGAGTATAGGAATATGATCTTAGTAGGGCAGACACTGTTTTCCGCACCCTATTCGCGCGAACTTACAGCCCGTTCTGGGTTTGTTTCAACTGTATTTTCTTATTATTATTATTGTTGTAAATGCTTGATAAAAAGGTTCTGTGAGATAACTGCAGACCTTATCCAGATCCTTACCTTATCGTTCTATCAAAATTTATGTATATGTATATACTTTGTAAGCATCTTGCTTCATTCGACTTACTTCATTCGATCATATTTGAATTATGCATATTGTGTTAGAGGTAAATTAGGAACAAATCCATAATCGGAGAGTCTATAGGTAATCTAAAAGCAAGAGCAACTCGTACAAGAATCTGCGACCCAAATTGACCCATTTATGGCGTGCAAAATACATTGGTGCGAGGTTGGGTTTTCAGCGTCCTTGTCAGCCGAGAACTTTAGCAATCCCTAACCGATTGTTTGCGCACCCCCGAATCATTTCAGCCGTTCAGCCAACAGTCGACATTTCAGCTAAGATTATTATGAGTGCCGGCTCTAACATTTTTGCCATTTGCCAATGTTGAGTTAGTTTAAAAAAAGCCTATGAGCAAATGATATAATTTAGCTGAAGGTTGCGCGAATAGGGTGCGGAAAACAGTGTCTGCCCTACGAAGATCATATTCCTATTCTCAACAGGTATAGGTAGTCCACTTACTTTAACGAGCTCACACGAATTGCATATTCTCGTTAATAAAGTCTTGTACCAATGCTTTTACAAGCTCAGCGTAAGTATTTTTCCGCTTTAGACAGACAGTATCCTATTCTACCCAAGGAGCCGCCCGACAAGGGCATTTTTCTTTACTGGTTATGTACTCTTTGTTTTAGAAGTTGCGAAACTTTTAAAATTGAAACAACAAAAAGTTGACAAAATGGCACTAAAATGTTGCTCGTTTCCGGCTGTCTACTCCTCACATACGTTATGTCATTACAACGCCAAGATTCTTCCATGTCATACTACCAAATATTGGTCACTTTTTTCAACACTAATACCTAATTTTAAAAGTGTCGCAAATTTTCAAATTAGCTATTTTAAAAGCCTTCCTTCAGGGGCTGGTCTCGGTCTGGTAGGTGTCGTTTCGTGGTTTCAGTTGTCCAGTCTCGTCTCGGTCTCAGTTGCTAACCCGAGACCTGATGTGTGGATCAACTTGGACCGCGTAAAAATGCGTGACGAAGAATTCAGCACACAACTGTGGGATGTGTTTGCAGAATTGGCAGGTGTCGGGTCTGCAACCGAGACCACACAAACGAGACCTACGAGTCCGAGCCCAGCCCTTTACAGGAACGATTTCATAATTACAGTCCATTATTTTTTATACATTGAAAAAGGCGTTGTGGCGACAGGCAAAGGAGCGAAGACACTCGACAACAGGCCCACAGGATCATTTCCCCGCCAGTTTGTAAACTTGTTCAAAACTTTCGTGCAGCACAAGGCGTTCCAGAGCATGTACGTTGGGGTTCTGGCAACCTGATTCAAATGCTGCGTATAATCAAGAGTACATAATAGTGTCTCACTCTTTATAGAAGAAGAGGGAGACACTCTCCTTTCTGTCTGTGTTATAGCGCAGGCAGATGCGCTCGTCATTTCCAGCCCACATGTTGCCGATTTATGCAACATGTGGGTAGCCAATCAGAAGCGACTTTCGCTTCTGATTGGCTGGACGCCTGTGCACGTGCTCCAATCAGCTCGCAGGCGGCCTCACGTGCTCCAATCAGCACAGTGGCCGCCATTACAGCCATTTCATTGTTACATTTTGCCATGATCGGTCGGGTTGGGGGTTTTTTGTTTTTTTTTGCCCAAAGTTATATTTTGCCGACATTTTTATCATCATTTTCAGCGATTATTGCTAGTATGTGCTGAATATGATGTTAACTGGTAAGTTAAATGTGTTTTTGACGAATTTCAGGCGATAGCACGTGAGGCCGCCTGCGTGCTGATTGGAGCACGTGCAAAGGCGTCCAGCCAATCAGAAGCAAAGGTCGCTTCTGATTGGCTACCCACATGTTGCATAAAACGGCAACATGTGGGCTGGAAATGACGAGCGCATCTGCCTGCGCTATAACACAGGCAGAAAGGAGAGTGTCTCACTCTTCTTCTATAAAGAGTGAGACACTATTATGTACTCTTGGTATAATCGGTCCTGCCTGTGCTGATGCTAGATCGATTTTGGGCCCGCCAAATTTGAGTGATTTTACATTTGGCGTCACTGTTCAGGCCATGGGCAAAAATTTAAAAAATGGATCATAGAGGTTGAGATATGACATTAGGCTATCGAATCATGTAAAAATCAGCTTCGTCAGTATTAACAAAAATTTCGAGTAAAGGAATGCTTTGTGAGCACAAAAAACTTTTTTTGCGCCTATGATTTACACGTAAAATTAAATTTTTGGGCACCCCTAGTAAAAAATTGGCAAAAGCATTGGTTCCAGTTTGTTACATCTGCGACGCGCCTTCCCTGGGGCTACATTGTGTGCAAATTTGAAGCGAATCGGAGAACCTAAAATTTTCACTTATACAGGTAGCCCCCCGCCCCTTAAACGGACTGGACTTATTTTAGTCCGAGGTTTTGGAATGACAAATCGGACTAAACAGACTAAAAGAGTTAGTCCGAGGTTTTGGAATGACAAATCGGACTAAACAGACTAAAAGAGTTAAAATAAGTCAGCGGCTTAATTTTAGTCTGACCCCGTTCCAAAACTACCACTGGACTAAACTAAACGGATTTAACATGCACACTTGACATTAGCGTGCATAGTTAAGTCCGTTTAGTCCGATTAAAAAGCAGCGCACTAAAAGTTACCGTATTACCTCGAATAAAGCCCCTGGGGTTTTATTGTTTCGTGAAACGCTTACCTGGGGCTTTATTCAAGGCTGGGGCTTTATTCAAGGCTGGGGCTTTTTTGTTTCGTGAAAGGCTTACCTGGGGCTTTATTCAAGGCTAGGGTTTTATTTTTTGTCTGGGTGCGTTTCTCAACTTTTGGTTTCTTCTAGTGTCCAACAGTTGTCATGAAGCTCAAATGCTACGTATGTACTTTCCAAGCTGCAGGATTAACGTTTAAAATCGAATCGGTATGTCAACCCCAGTAGGACCACAAACATTCGTAAAACTTCTTAAATCACTAGCTGCCTGACGAATTTCTCGCGTTATGACTAGAAAGGTTTTCACTAACGTGGCCTCGATGCTCTCCTAGCCGCCATTCAAGTAGTAACGTGACAAAACTTTAAATGTGAAATTCATAAGGGCAGTCTCCGGAGACTTAGGGTCAATTCATACTAACAGCCGTATGTCCGTTCAGCCGACAAAATGACGAAATATGACGTCACATGCGCTGGCTGATCCACTGCACTAGCACTAGGCTGCTTAATGACGTCATTCTGCAGGCTGAACGGACTGTAAGTATGAATCGAGCCTAAGTCCACACCATGTGTAATCCCTCTTTAGCCTGTTTCACACGATGAGGAAAAACGTAGGGAATCCCCACGTGGGGCACCCCATGTGGCACCACATGGGGTGTCACACAGTGCCACATGACGCCTCATGAGACACCACATGGGGTGCCCCTTGGGGCATCATGTGGCGTCGTGTGACACCGCATGGGTTGCCCCATGGGACGTCATGAGCCACCGTGTGGTGTCCCCCGGGGATTCCCCTGGGTTGATGTATTCACATGATCGCGCGGAAATTTAAATTTTTAGGCGCGTAAACGGTCAAAATATTAACTATTTACGAAGGTTTTACATTGAATTTCGACATATGTGATTTGCTTTCGTCTGATTACCCAATATTGTAGAAAATCGTTTCCAAACTCTCTATTTCAATATGATCATTACTATAGTAGTATATAAGCCATAAGGACCATACTTCATAGCATTCGCTAGATCGATATTGGTAGTGCTTTGTGCATCTACTGAACATGGGATTGCGTGTCAGAATGTTGGCGGTTCGATTCAGCCCCGTAGTTGCATCCTTAGCATCCCACGGCAGTCCTAGACTCCTAGGTAGTGAGAGTTTCGGCAAGTGTAATTTGTCTACGTCTGGCAGGTAAGCGACGTACCTACCCTTCTAGCATTACTTCCTACTAGAATTTCGACCTACCCAGATTAAGGGGGGCTACCTGTATAAGTAAAAATTTTAGTTTGCTGGTAATTTTTACACAATGTAGCCCATAAAGGCGCATCGCAGATGTGAAAAATTGGAACCCAAGCTATTGCCAATTTTTGACCGGGGGATTTTAAAAATTTAATTTTACGTATAATCCATAGACGCAACAAAACGTTATTTGTTACTACTGACGAAGTTGATTTTTACATGATTCGATAGCCTAATGTCATATTTCAACCTTATGATCGATTTTTTAAATTTTTGCTCATGGCATGTGCAGTGACGCTAAATGTAAAGTCACTCAAATTTGGCGGGCCCCAAAAACGGGCATTTTTCATATCGAAAATCTGGATCATAAATTTTGCGCACATATGTCCGTAAGTCCGTTTAATGCGGAGGTTTTGGGATGGCATTTTTAAGCATAATTTTCAAACCGTTTAGTCCTATTATAATTAACCCTTGAATCCGGCAAAGGAATAGACCCCGAGACCGAGACCAGCCTAGTCTCGCTTTTTTACTAAGACCGACACCGACACCTAGACTGCCAGCCCTGTTTCTTTGACGTGACTGATAAGCTGACTGCTTAGCAAGAATGATACACCAAATTTTTGCATGCTCACGTTTTAGTAGCTATTTTTTTGTTGCATTTCGTTTTCGTATCATGCCGTCATTTTTGTTTTATCTTACTTCATAAGCTGTTTGGAGGTCAAGTCTGTTTATATTTTTCCAAGAGTACATAATCGCGTTTCATTCTATATAGAAGAAGAGTGAGACACTGTCCAGCCTGCCTGTGTTTTAGCACAGGCAGATGCGCTGGTCGTTTTCAGGCTACATGTTGACATTCTATGCAACATGTGACTGGCCAATCAGAAGCGAGTTTCTATTCTCTGATTGGCAGACGCCTGTGCACGTGCTCCAATCATAAAACGGCATAGGGATAAAGGTTAATAACTCATTATTTATTCATAGTCTGCTTGTAAAAACATTAAAAAAGGTTTGCAAATACCCTTGGGGATATTTTGGCAAACTTTCAGCGAAATTAACTGAGAAACTTTGAAGGAATTCAGAAAAGTTTATATCTCAAAAGTTTCTCAATCAATTTCGCTGAAAGTTTGCCAAAATATCCCTAGAGGTATTTACAAACCTTTTTCATGTTTTTGCAAGCAGACTATGAATAAATAATGAGTTATTAAGCTTTTATCCCTATCTTAATGCTTATCAACGCATCAGCGAATATATACTAAAGTGTGTTACGCAGGGAATCTACGCGCTGATTGGCCGGTCACATGTTGCATAGAATGTCAACATGTAGCCTGAAAACGACCAGCGCATCTGCCTGTGCTAGAACACAGGCAGAAACGAGAGTGTCTCACTCTTCTTCTATATAGAGTGAGAAGCTATTATGTACTCTTGATTTTTCTAATGGACCTGTTTGGCGCTTCAAATAGAATTAAATAAATATATCGTTGAACCCATTGTCCTCATGCGTGGGCGATGTAGATGTAGAACTTTCGGACGGGGGAGAGGGGTGAGCTTCTGGGGAAATTGTGGCGCCAAGAACCGTGTTTTGCTACGCAAGCCATCGATTTTAAGTTGTTGGGGCACTTTCTAGGCATTCGGGGAGGGGTGAGTTGAAACACCTCACCACGCCCATTATATGGTCAACAACCGTGTCTCAGACGTAACTTACATTCGGTCTTTTAGTAAAACATAAAAAGTTATAGATTGAGTTATGTTGATTGTTAATTAACATTCTGTCCGTGATTGTTACTTATGTAGTAGACTCCAGAGCACTCATACGCAGAAGTAGTAGGGTTTGTGCTAATTCTTGTAGACATAAAAATCTCAGTTTCAAAAATAGACCATTGTATACATTACATGTAACGCGGTCAAAATTTTGGGTGGGCCTCTCCGGCCAAATTTTGGGGACCCTCTCTCCCTGATCGACCGAAAATACCCTGAATTTTGCAAAGTTTTGTAAAATTTTCGCAAAAAAAGGGCCATCTTTTCTAAATTTTGCCCAAATTTTGGGGACCCTCCCCTCCGGCTCGTCGATTTTTGGGGGGGTCTCCCCATCCCCCCTGATACATGTATGATTATATATATATATATATATATATATATATATATATATATATATATATATATATATATATATATATATATATATATATATATATATATATATATATATATATATATATATATATATATACACATATATATATATATATATATATATATATATATATAAAAAAAAAAAAAAAAATAATTATACCGAGCGAAAAGTTCGTTGTCGAAAACTCTGGACTCGCCTAACAATAACTGTACAGCTGTGAAAATCTAAAGTCTGACAAAAAATAAATGCGCAACTTACTAATTTTAGTGGTATGACTTCTGCGACTACTTGCTGTACTTTTGATTGTCAAAATCTATTCTTTTCGTAACGAAAGCACATAAAGATGCGCCACTTATTAATTTTAGTGGCATGATGCGAATACTTGCTGTGCTCTTGATAGTCAAAATCTATTCTTTTCGTAACGAAATCACATGTTTTGTTTTCTAAAGTGGTGGAACTATTTCTTGTCAGACTTTAGAAGAAGGTGTTCGATAGCGGGGGGATGTTGAACGCATAATGTTGGACTGAGAAAATTGATATGAAAGGGAGGCAAATCAGGTTGGGTGATTTTGAGGTGAACCCCATAAATCTGTCCATTACCCTCCTGTGCACATATCCCAGAAATTCATGTTTCTTAGCGTTCAAATAACAGCAGTGAATTTGCTAACAATTAATGTTTTTTTAAGAATGGTGGTATTGCGTTGTTTATTGTGAATATTTTTGTGATTATTTGTTTTTTACCTTTCAGTAGAAAGTTTCTCATTGTTTTCGTAAATCGAAAGATCAAATAAATAATCTAGGAAAAGGAATCTAGCTAGGACAAGGAATCTATATGCAGAGCGTTTCGTATAGGGAATGGTTTTAAACCAACACAACCTGCTCGTAAATTAATTGTGCGTATATAATTATGTGGCAGCTCAGAGCAGGACCTAGTCAGTTTGCCGTAACTTAGGCCTTGCCAATTGACAACGTTTCGAAAAACTCTATTTGTATATAATTAGTGCATTGGATTCACGTTGACGACGTGTCATCAGTTCTAAAATGCTAAATTTGATCCTTTTCTCGTAATTTACAGCGCAGTGGGAAATTACATATGTATAAAAGTTTTTTAGTATGCACTTGCCGTAATTTTTCAAATAACTCATTTGCCAAATTATTTCCAAATGTGCTCTGAAACCTATTATATATGTTTTACAAGCTGGCTTTAAGCTAATAAGTTTTACCGCTATCATTTGACGGCACACAGATTGTATATTATAGGGTGTTCGCCGAAGTAGCGCCGATTGTATATTATAGGGTGTTCGCCGAAGTAGCGCCCTCATAGGTCGCTGGTATACAGTACCGATCAGAATTAGCTACCTATGATGCTGGAGTCAGCATCACTGATCGAGCCATAGCGTCACTGACTGCAGTCATTGCACTGACGTCACAGGTCCAATAAATTGGACAATTAATGTGAGCGTGATTCCGGAGTCACTGACTCTGACTCCAGAGTCACTTCATGAAATTCAATAGAAACGTCCAATTTATTGAACCTGTGACGTCAATGCAATGACTGCAGTCAGTGACGCTATGGCTCGATCAGTGATGCTGACTCCAGCATCATAGGTAGTTAATTCTGATCGGTACTGTATACTACATAGTTTCTTCTGTGGGGGAGCAAAGTTGGATGGTTTTAACCACCCACTATCTTCCCCAGAACCGCAGCATGGTCCGTCGCTGGTGTTTTGAAGCGAGTTACTTTTGTGAACTTGTGATGACATTTTTCCTAATTTTATTGTTTATAAGATTTCGTTTTGGTTACGGTCACTGCAAAACTATGAGTGAAGTTCCGTTGTAGTTACGGTCATTGCAAAACTATAAGTATAGTTCCGTTGTAGTTACGGTCATTGCAAAACTATGAGTATAGTTCCGTTGTAGTTATGGTCATTGCAAAACTATGAGTATAGTTCCGTTGTAGTTACGTTCATTGCAAAACTATGAGTATAGTTCCGTTGTAGTTACGGTCATTGCAAAACTATGAGTATTGTTCCGTTGTAGTTACGGTCATTGCAAAACTATGAGTATAGTTCCGTTGTAGTTACGGTCATTGCTAAACTAAGAGTAAAGTTGCGTTGTAGTTACGGTCATTGCTAAACCAAGAGTAGCTGTGTCAGAAAATCTAAAACTATTACTAACCATCAATTTGGAGGATCAACAAGAGGCAAGTCAAGCAACAAGTTGTGGTTTAGATTGCACAAGGTGGTTTTACTAAACCATGGTTACGTACGTTTTGCACGATTTGCACATAATTTTATCTAGCTGTGGGGAGTGAATATCCGATTCTACCGATTCTAATATCCGTGGGTTCTTATATACATCCGATTCTACCCTCTAATCTATAACTTCACCAGTTAGTGATATACGAGTTTTTTTTAAATATATACTCTGAGTTTGACTATTTTTCACGATCGTTGACGGTAGAGGGTTGGCCGGCGGCCTTTGCGCTGCGTTTTAGGCATTGTATATAGCCTCTGCTCTCTACCTCAACAGCAAAAAATGTCTTACAGTAACATTAATTTTGAGACAGGAAATTGTAGTCTATCTGGTGGTTATAGAAAACTGTGTGATGCTTGCTTCCGTGTACAGTTCCATTGTATATTGTTGAATGTAAAGTCATGTATATAGTTTCCATGCTATCAAGAGTACATACATGTTACACGAGATATCTAATTGTCCTTTGACATCGAATCATTGAATATTCTGAGCATACGGATGACACTCAAGTGTGCACCCTATAATAAAGAGAGTACTGAATGCGTTACCCGATTTTGCAATCTTATTGATGTCGAAAATGCGTATTTTCTACCTTGTTTTTCAACCGAAATGGGTTAACAAACTTTTTTTAGTTTTTTTTTTAAACAACGAAGATGTTTTTTGTAGTTTTATGTTTGTTATGCTCTTAACGGTCAGTTGACCACGATGTCTAGCTTATAATTGTGTTTTCCACAACATGTAAAAGTATGTAGCTGTGACAGTAATATCCCTGTATGTACTCTTGATAGTGTTGATCTCAAAACTCAGTTCGCAAGCTGATTTTCGCTAATTAGTTTCTTGAGTGAACTTTTGATGATAGTACGCTGACTTAATTTATATATTTTTCCTAACTTAAACTGTTGAACGTAGAGCTAAAAAATGAAATTAAATTATTTAATTTAAATTTAAATCATTACATATACCTATATTTTGTATTTTGTATTTTTGTATACTGTATCTTTTGTATATTTTGTACATTAGGTTAATTGTCACTTGTATATATAGTTTTTTCATAGGCGTACATGGGCAGTTGAGACAATTTAGGGGGGTAAGCGGCCAAAAATTGCCAGGGTAAGGGAGTACTATGTGGGATGTGGCATTGTGACCAATATTTCGACAATCGACAATCAAGGTGTTGAAAACCGGTTTAGCTTAACGACGGTTGCTATCCATTTTTAGGGGGGGGGGGGGTGAAAGCGTCCCCACCCATGTACGGCCTTCTGGGTGAGAGAGCTTAGAATTTTTGAGAGCTTGAACAACTTTTTTACCTTGATTATGAGACGATTTTTTTCTATTGGGATGGAAGATTTTTCCAGATTTG
The DNA here is from genome assembly GCA_030248245.1 of Trissonchulus sp. WLG1_4. NCBI lineage: Eukaryota > Metazoa > Nematoda > Enoplea > Enoplida > Ironidae > Trissonchulus > Trissonchulus sp. WLG1_4. The sequence continues at coordinate 25,485 of JASANF010012964.1, read as the reverse complement.
TATACAATTTCTTTACCAAATTTTCGTCAAAATTTTGTCAACCGATTAATTCTTTGAGCTATTATACTTGTAAACAAAATATGACACTCTTTTTACTTTTTATGGATTTAAATGTATATGTATCCGTGCTATCAGCTACTAGACAGATATAATTTTGTATACATAAGATGCACGATTACCAAAGTTAATAATCCGCCTAATTCAATTTCAAGGGTACGGTAACCCTTGTAACCCTCTAAATTCGGTGGATACGTGGAGAGTTGATAAGAGTGTTATATTTTTTATTTATTTATTTGTTTGTATTTACTTTTTGTTTAATTGGGAAAGTATTTATTTTTGGTTTTTTGTTCTTTGTATTGTGTTTTTTGTATTTACACTATACCTATTTTTGTTTTTGTATTTACTTATTTTGTGATTATATAGGGGAAAGCGCCCAATTTCGTATAACAGTTTCGTATATACTAGGAACATTTTCCACTTATTTTGATTGAATTATCTGTTTGGGTGATACTTTCTAGCCAACATTGAACTGACTGATAAATTCACGTGGTCACGTGATAGTGACTGAATCTCAAGCCGATTGGTTGAATATTTGAAAAAATATAGCAGTTTTTATAAAAGTGGTTCCTTGTTTTGAAATCTCGAAACTTTGGCTGACATTTGTTAACGTTTTGATGGGTTTCTTAATACGAACGCATGCTCTCAGATTTGGCACACATTTGAGAACATGGTCTTCTAATAGGAACCCATTACTCTTCGTATTTAGACATCTTTTGTCAGCGTCGCTAAATTTCCTAATGTTGTAAGCTTACGGTGTTCTTATTGAGCATAAATTAAGAGACCACCCGTTCTTTTCGGGGGCATTTTGTGCGTTCGGATGTGTTCGTAATTGGGCGCTTTCCCCTATTTGTTTCTTATTGTTGGCGGTTGGCCGTATTGCGTTTTTTGTTTAGTTTCGCTGTGTTGCGTTTTTGTTTTTTCTTACATTGTGTATTATTTTGTTTGTTGTGTTTGATTTTCATTTTGTATAAAACTTACTTCGTCTTGATGTGGATAGGCTGTAAGTATGATTCGGCCATAAGAGTACATGCAAGCATCAAGAGTACAGCTAGTAGTCACAAACATCACGCCACCTGTTTTGTCTCAGGGTTCAGCAATTTCTGGTCAGCCTTTAGTATGACACTTTCTATTATGTTTTCGGACGGCCCTTTATTGCAAATATCGAAACGCCTATTTATATATGGTTTTCAGGGACGCAGTTCACTCCCCCCTCCTCATTCATGCATCAGGCTGTGGGATCTCGCAAGTTTCCCGTATTAAAAAACTTACAAACATTTTAATTTTACAGACTTGTAGGTGCAGGCTTGTGGGTCAACCCCACATTAGGGTTGTTTTGATGTGGAAACTGCTTCAAATCAAATAAATTGACTAGGGTTGAATCAAATCCATTAAAAATAGGTCGCATCAAAACAACCTTATCCCACATCCTTGTAAGGTTCGATTCAAACAGCTGTAGGATGTCCGTTCATCCGATAAAATTGCTGAAAAATCACCCCACAATCTCGGATATACGAGGGTCCCGAAAATATCCGCAAGTGTGCAAAAATGACAATTTTTGAAAATACTATTTAGGGTGTTTTGGTCGGCTGGGGAAGAAGAGGTCACCCAAAAATTGGAATGAATACTCAATTTTTTCGAAACTTCTAAAATTTTCGAAAACTACGGTGTGTATCGACACCTATTCGGTCCCCTCCGAAATCCGAATCGAGGGTCTGGGGGCTGGGTGGTGTGGTGGGTCCCGAAAATCTGAGCTAATGGCACTTTTGCAGAACATTGCAAAATTGAAAATAATTTCGGTCGATAAGCGGTGCGTTGCAATGTTAGCGGAGCGGCCGGAAAAGGTTTTAACGGAACGTTCTGGAATGGATACCTATACTTACTAGCAAGAGTACATAATAGCTTCTCACTTTATATAGAAGAAGAGTGAGACACTCTCCAGCCTGCCTGTGTTCTAGCACAGGCAGATGCGCTGGTCGTTTTCAGGCTACATGTTGACATTCTATGCAACATGTTGCTGACCAATCAGCGCGTAGATTCCCTGCGTAACACACTTTAGTATATAATCGCTGATGCGTTGATAAGCATTAAGACAGGGATAAAAGCTTAATAACTCATTATTTATTCATAGTCTGCTTTCAAAAACATTAAAAAAGGTTTGCAAATACCTCTACGGATATTTTGGCAAACTTTCAGCGAAATCGATTGAGAAACTTTTGAGATATAAACTTTTCTGAATTTCTTCAAAGTTTCTCACTCAATTTCGCTGAAAGTTTGCCAAAATATCCCCAAAGGTATTTGCAAACCTTTTTTAATGTTTTTGCAAGCAGACTATGAATAAATAATGAGTTATTAACCTTTATCTCTATCGCGTTTTATGATTGGAGCACGTGCACAGGCGTCTGCCAATCAGAGAATAGAAGCTCGCTTCTGATTGGCCAGTCACATGTTGCATAGAATGTCAACATGTAGCGTGAAAATGACCAGCGCATCTGCCTGTGCTAGAACACAGGCAGGCTGGAGAGTGTCTCACTCTTCTTCTATATAGAGTGAGACGCTATTATGTACTCTTGTTACTAGTAATCCAAACGGGTCCTGCAGCTGCAAGGCCAAGTAAACGTTCTCAAACAGAACACGTGCCCTATTGGCAAGAGTACATAATAGTATCTCACTCTATTAAGAAGCCTGTGTTATAGCGCAGGCAGATGCGCTGGTCGTTTTGAAGCCGCATGTTGCCGTTTTATGCAACACGTGGCTAGCCAATCAGAAGCGAGCACCGCTTCTGATTGGCTATACGTATGTGCACGTGCTCCAATCAGCACGCAGGTGGCCTCACGTGCTATTGCCTGAAAAATGTCAAAAACATTTAACTTACCAGTTAACATAATTCAGCACATTCTAGCAATAATCACCGGTCGGCCGAAAATTCCGGCCGGTCACAAACACTAGTTTCAACATTTACATCTCTGAAAAAAGTTGGCTATGGCACATCGCCATCTATATTATTATTAACGACAGAGTACATAACCTAATTTCCTCCAACACAATTCTTGCAGTTCGCTTGCAAGTTCTTCGTTCAAATACTGCAGTCCACGCACACACTCGAAAACACGCACACATGCACATACATACACAAACACATGCGCATGCACATATGGATCATCAGGCAAGCATATGATATCAGCAGTGCAGTTCAATGCACTGAAACTGACTATGATTTACATGCATTTTCCGTTTCAGTGCATTGACTGAAATTAGTATGCACGGCCGCTGAGGCGGCCGCGCAAAAACACCCAAAGCATTTTTTATTTGGTGTAAAATACCATGGTTAAGACAAGCTACCGCGTTGGCTCACTGAACTGTAAGCCAATGGGGTAGCTACTAGCTAGTGTTCACGTGGGATTTTATCAGTGATTAAAACGTGATAGTAGACAGTTTTGAGTCTTGTTTCGAAAAATTGTACCCATTTTATTCCTGCTTTACTGGTTGGTCTGAAAAAGAGCTTTGAAAATAGCCTCATGTACTAGGGCAAAAAAGTCAACCCATTTTTATTTCAGTTAAAGTTAAAGTTAAAGTTAGGCAAAAGGCCTAGTTTTAGTTAAAGTTAAAGTTAAAGTTAGACCACTAACTTTTTTTGAAGTTAAAGTTAAAGTTTGATCTCTGTTTTCGTTAAAGTTAAAGTTAAAGTATGACCACTAACTTTTTTAAAAGTTAAAGTTAAAGTAATACGCCTAACTTTTTTAAATAAAGTTAAATTAAGATCCAAAACTTTTTTAGTTAAAGTTATAAAGAGTTATTTTACACAGAGAGATAAGTATAATTTTCAGCTTTATACATAACCACACTGCGTAACTTTAGTGAATAGACATTAATGAGTGAGCCTAGAGTCGGGAATGCCAGAAAACTTTCCGAAAACTTCTAGAGGTAGTTTTCCAGAAAGTTTCAGACTTGACCGGAAAATTTTTGACAGGCTTAAAAAGTTTCCAAGCTGAATGAAATTTTCTGATAAACTGTTTTTTTTAAACTGACCGCAGTGGTTACTGTAGTCCGTGGGGGTCAACTGGGTTCATGGTGACAAAAATAAACCCCAGATTTGAGTTCAGTACATCAAAATACTCCTGGATAACGAGATTTAACCACTCCGGCGTCTCCGGGTCATTTTGTAGGTTGTACAAAACGTTGGGGGTCCCCTCCACAATTAAGGGTATACCCTCATTTGTGGGGGGAGCTCCCCACGTTTGAAACCTATGGTCTGATTTGTAGGGGGGTCCCCCCACAGCTGAGGGCTAGGTATGCCTTCATTCTTGTAGGATGGTACCTCCCCACAGTTGTGGCCTTTTTGGGGAGATAATAGTCGCATCATGTACACACTGCTAGGCCACAAACGTATATAGTGTCACACTCTTCCTATTACGTACCCTTGATAGGGGTAATGTGAGCACCTGACTACGAATCTGCTGTTTGTTTATGTCTAGAAAGAACCAACTTGGACCATCATACACCTCCAACATCAGTGCCGTACCCAGAAAAAATTTAGAGGGCGAATGACTGATTTTTAAATGCACTTAAGCAATTTTAAAACTTATAAAACGCCTTACAAACAACACATCATTTAACCACAAAGTTGCAGGGGTCTGGGGGCGGCAGCCCCCAGAAAACATTTAGCGATTTTTCCAATATTTAGACCGAATTTGGTCAGCTGGAAACGTATCAGAAACTTTTTCCGACAGTAAATTAAAACCAAAGATGGTAACGTCAGATCAGACATTCTGACAGTGTATTACTCAAGGAAATGTAGCATAATATGCTCGTGTATAGATAGACATTTAAATGCAGCATAATGTACTTGTGTATACATGCACAGGCTTTGATGAAAAATAATAGCAAGGAATAACAAGCCGCATAGTCGCAAAGTTCTGGGGGGTAGCCCCCAGTAATAATTGGGAAAATTTTTTATTTTCAAGCCTAAGTTGGTCAGTTAGTGATGTATCAGAAAATTTTTTTGAAACCTGTCTTCAAAAAAGAGCAGTCAGTTGCCATACATGTGACAACATGTGGCTGCAATTTTTACACTATGCAGTTGCAGAGTTTACTCTCTAGAAAGAACAAATATACCACTACACTACTTCAATAATAAAATCATATGAGCCCCTTACAAGTATGTTATGTATGGTTATGGCACTGGTTGGCGTGCTATAAGTGATTTATACGCATGTTTCTGTGAAACTCCGAGTGCAGGAGCACGAGTGCGCGAAGCGCTCGACTGCACCTGCACGAGGGTTTCATAGTTACATGCGTATCAATTACGTTTAGCATTAAAAACAGCGCTATAAGTTGCTTGTAATTTGGTTTTAAATACGTACGTAAAATTTTCAGCGAGTTGAAACAAATGTCAAGACTGGTGGAGATCGAACCCACTGCACTCTGACAAGTCAAACACCTTATCCATTAGGCTACAGTTTTGCTGCTGATAACCTGGTCGCCTTAGTTGTCACACATAACTTTTATGCATAGTGAATGTACGTAGGTACAGTACTGCGCGTAAAAAAATTCCCTGTTCGTCGGCGTACGACGAGCTTCATCCTTCGCGAAAAGTGACGGTGACGAACGGTCGCCGGAAATGGTGGAGAAAAAATTTTCAATTTTTCACTTTTTTACATTGAAATTGTGTTTTGGAGCACTTTTTAAAAATTTTTCGTTCGTCACTTTCCGGCCAACCTTGGTCACTTTTCGCAACGGATGAAGCTCGTCGTACACCGACAAACAGGGAACTTTTTGCACAGTACTGTATCGTAACACATAGACCCGTACACAAATCTGTGCAAAACTGAGTCCACTAACACTGCCGCTGTTCTATTCGAGAAATATTATGCAAATTGATGTCAGTGTTGAAGTGGCTTAGTTGTTAAGATGGTGGACTAAAAAACCGCGTATTCGATGGTGATGGTTCGATTCATCTTGTCTTTACTTTTCTTTCGATTTCTATAGCGTGCGGTATAAGTAAGGCGGCGCTGTAGAGTGCAGTATAAGTAGATTGCACGCTACAGCGTGTCGTTATAATAACCAGGTTATAGCACGCTACTAATACACTAAACCAAAAATTACAATACGTTGTGAATGCGTTAACCTGAGCGGCCTCCAGTAAAAATATATAGGTACCACGATCAAAAATTACAGTTGTGTACAGCGTCGGAGAAAAAAATTTAAATTTGACAAAAATTTTGGTTAATTAGAACATGAAGTAAAATATTTCTTAAATTATCTTACCGGAAATTAAAAAAGTTATAAAAAAGTATAGATTCAAAATTTTGAATAAAAGTCATAATTTAAGTTAAAGTTAAGAAATTGGCGGAATTTAAGTTAAAGTTAAAGTATGGGTGCTTGAATTTAAATTAAGTTAAAGTTAAAGTAAGACCCTTAACTTTTTTGAAGTTAAAGTTAAAGTTAAAGTAAGACCCCTAACTTTTTTAATTTTAGTTAAAGTTAAAGTTTAACTTTTTTGCCCTATCATGTACCTAAAAAAACTGCGATTCTGGAACTACCACCTTAAGCGCATAACTGAAAATAAAAATTCAGTTCTGCGTGTAACTGATTTAAGGAATTTCAGTTCAGCTGTGACCTGAAATAGGTATTGAATGCAGACATGTGCTTCCGTTAAGTGTGCACGTTTCTTTTTTTGATGCATTTTAGCCACATATAGCATATATCATATAAAGTGAAAAAATATGATAACCCTTCAGTTTGGTAGTGCAATAAATAGCTGCAGTGCACATTATTAGCGGCAAAAAACAACCCAAACGGAACCTGCTTGGGTGCATCAAAAGGGTTCCAGGAAAAGTGACTAACCATCACCTGGGACCTGATCAGATTGTGGCATCCTTTTAGCTATAAACGTGAGATTACGTCGTTAATGTGTCACTCGATACTTATTTTAGCTCCTGTTTGATATTTGTGTGGGCTGAGGCTGAGGCATGAGGGTATCCAGAGTCTTTTAGAAAGAATTCGAACATTGGTGAGCAATTTTTTATGATGTTGAAGCACAATAGGCCCGAGGCTGGTACCCACCCACTTAGGCCTATCTAGAGGAATTAAAACATCACAAATATACCTCGGTACTCGGTACCGATACATTTTAATAAAACTGATCACAATTGTTATAACTCTAATCATACATGTAACAGCACCAAAATTTTGGGTACCCCTCCCCCCCTTGGTTGGACCCCCCCTCCCCTGCCTGCCAAAAATGACACACTTTTCACCTTTTTTGACCAAAAAACACCGATTTTGACGATTTTTGGCGTAAATTTTGGTAAAAATAGCTTAAATTTCCGAAAAAAATGCCGATTTTTTCAACATTTGGCCAAAATTTTATTTGCGCCGGGACCCTCCCCCCTCTTTTCCCCCTGGCGGGACCCCCCCTCCCTCCCCAGGGACCGAATTTTGGAGGGGGTCTTCCCCCCCCCATCCCCCCCAACTACATGTATGACTCTAATTTATAGACATTAATATAATTTAAAAACCATAAAACACTTAAAAAATGGATTTTGAGTGAACTCTACTTTTGAATTGAATTTTCAAGAAATTTCTAAATTTGTAATGTTAACACATGTATGAGCACACATATAGTTGAGTGGGAATGGGGGGGGGGAGACCCATGTCTAAAACTTGGTGCCAGGGGAGAGAGGGGCGTCCCATGCCCACCAAGGGTAAAACAGGGGAGAAGGTTTCGTTGTGAGCAAAACTTCCACCCAAAATTAAAATAAATCGGCATTTGTTATTGGCACTTGAATAAAAAGTAAAATTTCCCGTTTTCTCAGTTTTGCAACAAGGGGGGTAAATAAATATATACTATGCCGCATTGTCATATGAGTGTTTATGTGTTCGAATTAGCTTATAGTCGTGTTTTTCGAAAGTTTTGGCTTTTTTGAAAAAAATTGGCATTTTTTAATCTTGGCCCGGCCTATCACCGGCCCGCGAGCACAGAGATCGGCCCGGCCCGCAAAATTTCCTTAAGGAAGGAACTCTAGTTTTCACATCACTTCATGACGACCTATAGTAGTTAGCCGCTTGTCTAACTTGAAGTCCTGCCCGCGCCTCTAGCACGGCCCGGGCCCGGACCGAGGCGGACCGTAAGGGGACCGGCCCGATACGACAGACCCGTAAAATTCCGAGTCCCGGCCCGGGCACTGCCCGCCGTTATTTTACTTTCAGACGCACACACAATGCATTTTCTCACTGCTAGTGGCAGAACTCTAGGCTAACTGCCCTAAAAAAGACTTGAAGTTGCTCAGAACGTTTACTAGCAAGCAACATATTATTAACGAATATGGCATGGAATTTTTTTAATGACACATCTTGAATTCAATTCTGGGCAACCGTAACTCTTGTTTTCTAAAATAAGCTCATCTAAACACTACAAGAATGTAAATATTTCAAAAACAGTATTTTAACCATGCCACCTAAATATTCAAGCTTATAATATTATAAAGGAATGCTTTATCACAGAAAAACAATTAAACGCCCTTATCAATCATAAGCAAAGAAGTAAAAAACACAAAACATGAACAATTAACAAAAATATATCTATTTAAAGTCTAAATTGACCCTTTTATTTTGCAATAATTTTAACCAATATCGTACGCATCTGTGTACCTAAACGATCAAAATGCAAAACTAATAATAGGAAGAAACTTTTGCAACGAGATTGAACGTTTCAAAGCCATATTTAACAACCAAAAGTAAAAATAACGTTTTGGTCCAAATTTGTGGCCAGACACACAAAAAGTTTTAAGCTAGTAAAATAGTTGCTAGCCTTAACCTTTTAATTTTTACGCCGGTTTAAAAAAAGTTGAGTCGAAGTAAGCTGAAAGTAGAATTAATCTGAAGATCAAGGAACGACATTATTACTAGTTTTGAACCCCGTTTAAATTCGCACAACCGTAAAAATTATAACCTATTAACAACAATCACTTCAACATTAGCTACAGCTCTTAGGAGACATAAGCAAATAAGTAGAGCAGTCCTTTGGCATATTCCAATATCTCCTGCCCCCCCAGTTTGGACTGTCCGTAGAATCGGTCGACGAATGTGATGGGCACCTCCCCGATGCTCAGCCCCCTCTTGCTGGCGCGGAACATCATCTCCATCTGGAACACATAGCCCTTCGACACGCTGGCACCAATCAGTTCGGCCAACACTTCGCGGCGGTACAGTCTGCAAACACACACATACAGGGGAGGGACATACAGGGGAGGGGCTTGTCCTTGATTTGTCAAAACTTCATAAGGCGTTTGTTTGGGGTGTTTGAACGCACAAACACGCAAAAATACTTCTATTTTTTGTAAAAATTCTGATATTTTTTGCGATTTTTCTTGTTGGGCCACAGCCCAACAGGTCTTTAATTTTGATTCTGGTATCTTAACACAGTGCTAGCGTTAAAGTGTCAATGTGCGGAGTGTGTTTTGCACGTCTTTTACCTTAGCTATGCATTTGTCACTATTTAAATGCCTTGTAAAATCAGTGTGTTACTGCTTTAGTGGTTTCTGAGAATGCAGTTTGAAAATGCAAAAGTCTGAAAAGAAGTGCTCATCTAGGAATCGACGACTTTCCCTCTAGGTTGCGAACCAACTCGGCCAGTCAGTTCTGATGCTTCAATAATCATGATATGTTAGAAATCGACGATGGTATTGTGTTCTTTCAAACTGTCATAACTTATTTGCAACAGAGCTTGCAAGATAAATTTGCAATTATGCATGAGCAAACATGAAGTTCACTAATTTATCTTTATTTAAGATTATTAATTAAGTAATTAATCTATCTTTCAAATTCCGACTGCTGAAAGCTTTCAGCTGAGATTTTGCCGTTTCAATGGCTGTAACAGGATAGGCTTTTCATGGAAAACATGCAAATTAAGAAATAAATCTTTCGCTAGCCCAACAGGTTTACGATGGCCTCCGGCTAATGTACTTAAAAGTGTATGCTTGATACTTACTGAATACTTTTGCCGAAAACTTAGCTTGTTTGGGTAAATTTTCGAACCAGCCCACGTATAGCCATTAGTCTAAGTCGAATAAGTGATTGAGCTGCTCTCTCTCTAACATGAACTTACACAAAAAGTTTTAGACTTTTCACCGTTCGTTCCAATTTTGTGCATATCAACACCTCTTGTGAATTTTTTCTACACAAAACCAGCATTTCAAAATAAATCATCTATCAATCGCTAATACTTAAGAGATAGCAAGTGATCACTCATTATTACTCCACAGTATGCAAATGAGACCTCGGCCTAAATCATTACCTAAAACTGCCCGTGAGATCACTGACGCCAGGCTGCAGCAAAAACTGAGCCAGAAAATTGGCCCCACGACTGATCAGCTTTCGCTTCAGGTTCCAGCCATAGACGCCGCCGCCGTGTCGATAGCGGGTGCCGGTGACAATGTCAAAGTTGCCCCTGCGCTGAGTCTCAATGAATTCGGGGATGAATTTGGGGTGATGCGAGAGATCCGCGTCCATCAGCAGAATCCACCGGCCCCGGGCCTGGCCCAGACCGTGCGCGTAGGCCGTCCCCAGGCCCAGCTTGCCCGGCCTAGGCCGCAGCACCACCTTGTCCGGCCCATAGACGCTGGCCAGTTGTCGGGCCACCTCCTGAGTGCCGTCCGGGCTGGCATCGTCGATGATGATCACCTGAAACATGGCTGGGTCATGAGCAGAGATGCATGGGAGCAATAGGCCAGGGGTGGGGGTGCCCTGGCTTTGCTAGAATGCCGGCGACAGGCGGAAAACATTTTTTGGCTATTTTTTTACTCAAATTTGTTTTTCTGAATCAGAGTGGAGAGTGGTGGACTGATGGGGTGCGCCTGCTCTCTGACGGACTGGAGGGGCGAACCCCCTTACCACTCCCCTTCCCCGATATCTGCATCTATGGTCCTGAGAGAAAAATAGATGACGCAATTATCAGGAGTTGATAGATCATAAACTAATTGTAGGAACAAAATTTATATTCGATCAGGGGTGGTAATATGCAATCCTCCTAAATAAGCTATTGAAGCGAACGGTTCTAGACAGAATCAAAAATTAAAAACAATTTAGACTGTTTCCTAATTTGTGAGTTTGTGACTCATCAGTAGTGCTAAATATTACTACAGGGCTTATACTTTTTCCACAAACCTGCAAATTTATGGCTCAAAATAGCATATTTAAGCTTGCCTGACGCCTTAGCTAACTTCTCTTCGCCATATGTAGGATGTACGCAGACATTCAAAACAGATTATCCTGTTTTAAGCTATATAGAACTGTCTACTCAGCTATAATGATGTCGATACGTACATATGTTATTATGCCCACTTCAGGTGCTAAAAACTTTTTTCTAAAAGCACCTGCTACAAGTCTCAATGCTTCATCAACTTTACCTGTTGAATAATAAATACAGCTAGTGGCGGCTAATGTAAAATACAGTAAGCTAGGCAGAGATATTAGCTGTAATCAGGTAGCTTAGGGGGATTTCAGCCAAAACAACAGCTGCTGAAGCAAAAAAAGACAGCACAAACTTTGATGAAAATAACACACGCATAAACTACAGAATATATAATATGCTTCAGTTAAAACCAGGGTTTATTTTTTCATTTTTTTCTTGGTGGCCAGCTGGCCACTAGACTAACAATTTTAGTGGCCAATGCAAAAATTTAGTGGCCAATTTGAAAGATGCGTTAAAAATTTACTGAGTTACAAACACTGAAAATTACCTAACCCGGAAGCCGTCCAGCTTCCAGAAACTAGCAAGTTTGGAAAGTTCACGAAATTTTTGACATTATATACAAACCACGAATTCACTAAAATGTCATTTTTGCCATGGCAAAACAGCTAAAACAATACATACATATATACACTATATACATAGTGTATAATATTAAACAAGTAAACTGTATATTATATAATATATACAATGCACTCAATACACATATATACTAAACATGCTGCCATGAAAGACAAACCCACAAAGTCGCAGGTGTCTGGGGGCGGTAGCCAGAAAGAAAAATTGCAGAAAAGAATTGCAAAAAATCTTTGGTTGATAGGTCGAATTTGGTCAATTGGAGACGTATATCAGAAATTTTTTTCAGCAGACAGGAAAGGTATATCGAAAGGGGTAACGTCACATCACAGTGTATTACACGTCAAGTACATGCAGCATAATGTACACTCGTGTATATACACACATGCATCGGCTTTGATGAGGGATAATAAAAAGAAATAGCAAGCCGCAATGTTGAAAGGTTATGGGGGCGGCAGCCTCCGGGGAAAAATATGGAGAATATTTTCATTTTTAGGGCAAATTTGGTCAACTGGAGACATCCGAAATTTTTTCGGCCGGGAAATACATAATATCAAAGGGGGGACCCTTGTGTAAAATTTCACTTGAGGAAAAATTTGGAGAGTGGGGCGGCCGCACCGCCGCATCCCACCCCTAGATCTGCCCCTGATATAGTATAAGGGCAAGTCCCCATTGTCAGTTTCAACAAAATTTTTGATGAAACGGAAGCTTTCTCGCCACAAAACAGCTGTTGTGTTGCTGTATGATTTACACGTACAATTTAATTTTTAACAGAAGCTTTGGTTTCTTTTTTTTACATGTGCGATGCGCCTTTGCGCGTGCTCACTGCGTGTAAATTTTAGAAAATAGCAGCACCTAAAATTCACTTATTCAGGTAGCCCCCTCCCCGACAAAAATCAACAAATATTTACAACAAAAAATTCATATTGCTGTCAACCTGGGTTTTTTTTTCGCCAGGAAGCTTTAGCAAAGTGGCTAAAAGGTCCGAAAATTTTTTAGCCAATATTAAAATTTTTTAGCTAGTTTTTAGAGCATTTATTTAGCTTCAATTCACTTCAATTTGAAATTTTTCACAAGTGACTAAGCAGTGGCATACCCAGAAAAACGTTTCGGAGAGGAAATACTTGGAAAGGATAGATTAAAACGCACTTTTTGCAATTTTAACGCAAAAATTCGCTAGGACCATTAAGACCATTAAGGTGGCGCTCTGAATAACCGACATTGGGCGATAAAATTTTTCACGTACGTTTTCGTTAATTAACGCAAGAAGAAAAGTTGTTCCAAATTAAATTAGCTTTCATTTGATGTATATGACGTCAAATTTTGTTCAATTTGAAATTTTACCCTATTTTTCAATGGGAAAAAATCTTTAAATCGATATACCAAAAAATTCTATATGGCTTTTGGTACTTTTTGACGCAGTTTTTTGTAGCTAATTCCTAGTTGCAACTTTTCATAAAGTCGTTTGTGTAGGCAAACCTTTCCAAAAAAACTTCCAAAATACGTTGACCAATATTGACAAAAATACACTATTTTTCAAACTAATTTTTCGTTAGCTACTTTTTGGCTTCTGAAACTTTTCTCAATGGATTTTAGTACAGAAAAATTAGCTCTATTTTTTGGAAAATACGTATGTGTAGGCAAACTTCAGGTTTCTGAAATTGAACTATTTTTTTAAGATTACTGTCAGCTGCGAGAACCGATCCGCTTGAAACTTTGCAGACTGTTAGAGCAGATGTATATGGAGGCGCCGAACTTCTTGATTTGTAATTATTATGATTTGGCTCAATATGATAGGCTTTTTAAAACGTCACTTTTGATAGAAATTGAAATAACTAAAAATTTATCGCAAATAACGAACATTCGAGAAAAATGGCACCTCGGCAAGATAATTGTCTTTAATTTAAGCTATAGATTGTTAAATTTGGTTGAGACACCACTGAGCTACGTCATTTCAAAAATTAGTCAATTTTTTCAAAATTTCAATTTTGATGCAGTCATAAAATTTGCTAAGATGTTCCGAGACTCATCAAACTTTGCAAAAATGCTTGCCTGGTGTTCATCTTGATGGCACTTAAGGTGGTAGTTGCGTTTTCGAGGTTTTTGTGATTTCTATGTAAACTTTGCGCCACCAGTACTCAACTTATAAGTGACGCCTGAGCATAAATTTTTGGGACAGTATTGTAAAGGTCAAAATCCCCAGGCATGTCTCTCACTTTTTTGAAATTTCACCTGTGGACATTTTTAGAGGGTTTTAATTTCAAGAAAATATCTTAAATTTTCGGTGCGTTTGCTTTTCAGCTATTTTCTCAGTAAATTGACTAGTTATTAAAAAAGTGGGGGACATGCCTGGGGATTTTAAACATGTCAAAAACCTTACCAACTTTCAGCCCCAACAGGTAATCGTATGATTCAGAGCTGTGGCGCAAACTTTTTGTAAAAAATTTTAATATTTTGGAAAGGACCTTTCTTTAGTCGCTTATACTGGAAAGAAAATCACAGGTTAAATTTCAAGGCATGGCATACATTTAGGAAAGATATTGTTCTACCTAATGCAAAAGACCGCTTGTGATTTGAATTTGTAAACGCTGAGCTATGGCTTTTTAAAAAAACACCTAAAAACGCAATTACCCCCTTAAGCAAAAAAGTTCGTATCAGGAAGAAACAAAAAATTATAGCAATTTGATTTATTGGAAGTTACTCAGAGCGCCTCCTTAAGCTACAGAGTCGCAGGATTTGGCGGCGGACTGTAAGTATCTTATATGCGGTGAGTGGCGTACCCAGAAAAAAACTTCGGGGGGGGAATGACTTTTCGATTTTTTGTAATGGGATAAAATGCACTTTTTAGCCATTGGAAGTTTTTAACACTTACAAAACCGGCTTAAAAACGTAAGATCACTAAACCACAAAGCTGCAGGGGACTGGGGCGGTAGCCCCCAGAAAAAAATTGGAGATTTTTTCAACTTTTAGGCCAAGCCAAATTCGGTCAACTGGAGACGTATTAGAAATTTTTTTCAAGAATCAGGAAAATTAAAACAAAAGATGCGAACAGCGAACGTCACATCAGACTACAGTTACACTACACAAGTAAATGCAGCGTAATATACTCGTGTAGACAGACATGCATAGTCTTTGGTGAATTGCAGTAACAAAGAAAAGTAAGCCACACAGTCGCAGAGGTCTGGGGGCGGCAGCCCCCACGAAAAATTTAACGAATTTTATTTATGATTGGGTCAAATTTTGTCAAGTAGAGACGTATATATCGGGAATTTTTTCGGCCGGGTAATAAAAACCAAAGGGTGGACCCTTTTAAAGATTCACAGGAAAAAATTTTGGGGGGATTCCCTCCCCCCTGCCCCCTGGCTTTGCCCTTGTATGCGGTCACGCAGCCAAAAATTCAATGACTCACCGAACGTAGTTCGAACGTAGTAACTTAACAAACTGATCCTGAAAAATTGAACAACAGAAAGATAAAATACTTGACTGGATCACTATGTTGAATGAAATATTGTTGCAGATGGGCCTAAAATGCAGTCACAAGGAAATTTTTTGCGTCTAATGGCAAAAAACGGTCAATTGGGGACGCATAGCAAAATTTTTTGAATTTTGGACAAAATTTCGTTAATTGGAGAGTTATCAGAAATTTTTTCTGCCGAATTTGTTTGAGCAAATTGGCTAAAACGACCCAAAAAGTTTTAGCAAACTCTCAAAAATTTTCGCCAATGCTAACGTTTTGGCCCAAAAAAAAACCCAGAGTGTCAACGAAACCGAAATAACTAGCGCGATACAATGGAGCACACTCAGATGACAGTGCGTTATAAGCATTATATAAACCTCAAGAGTAAAGAATGTGCAGCATACATTGTTTGCATTGATAACCTGCATAGGGTCTGGGGGCGAGAGCCCCCAGAAGCCGGGCGATTTTTTTTTATTTTGAAACACATTCTTTATTTTAAACTTCACTTTTTTGTGGCCAGATTGGCCACCAGCCCAAAATTTTCAGTGGCCAATCCATAATTTTAGTGGCCATGGCCACCAGTTTGGCCCAAAAAAAACGCTGGTTAAAACGGCTGTGATAAACAGACGATAGGCAGAAGGTAGTGTTCTCTCATACACGGCATAAAATGCTAAAATCTACAGCACTGGGGAAAAAGAAAAAGAAGGGGAAACGACAGCACAACAATAATCATACAAGTAACGGGGTCAAAATTTTTTTTGGGGGGGGGGCCTCTCCGGCCAAATTTTGGGGACCCCCCCTAGTTGACCAAAACTACCCTAAAATTTGCAACATTTTGTAAATTTCCGCAAAAAAGTGCCATTTTTTATAAATTTTGCCCAAATTTCGGGGACCCTTCCCCCCCCCGGCTCCTCGATTTTAATGATCGGGGGGGGGGGGCGATTTTTAACCACCTCAGGTCACAGATTGCTATCCAATGGCTTTACAACGGAGACGTCTCGCCGTGTAAAGTTAGCAACTGGTCTGAGCTCTGCTCAGCGTCCGATTTCATAAAAGATCAGTGTTAGGATCATACATGGGCGTGGGGGGGGGTTGGGGGTGGTTTTCCCCCCCCCCCCCCCCCTCCCAGAAGGCATCCTCACCCCCCCCCTCCCAGAAGGCATCCTCACCCCCCCCCCCAGAATGTTTTGAAGGTAGCTCACGAAGCAAAAATTGGTGGCTCACGAAGCAAAAATTGGTGGCTCACGAAGCGAAATTGGTGGACTGGTGGCTCACGAAGCACCCCCCCCCCCCCGGTGGCTCAGTGGCTCACCCTCCCCAGAATTCGGTAGCTGCCCACGTATGGTTAGGATTCATTAGTAACACTGATGAGTTATAATTTTGCGTTTAGGTAACGCTTATGTTGGACACGCCATATCGCCAATATGTTAGATAATGTGTGGTTAAAATATAGTTACGTTAGCTTAATGCACTCAACACTGTAGCTAAGTCAAAATCATTCATTACTCCCAAAAAAGTAAATATTAGTAGCTTGAAAAAATTCCCTAATATTTGGAGCTAATGAATGACTGACATCAAGTTAGCCATATTTCTCACTGAATAATGCCACTTTTATGAGATTTGAACCACCACACGTTGTGTAACATAATGGCAATCGGTCAAAATGATTTATTTCTATCAGGAATATTGTGTAAACGCAAAGTAATGCTCTATTTTCTGTGTCGCATCAGCACAGGGTTTTTTTAAAAACATGAGCTGAGCAAAGTTGAGCAAAATTTCAAAATACTGAGCCTTTGCCCCGTATCTTGCCAAAAAACACTGCATCAGTATTACTATTTCATCGCGATGAATTGTTTATGAAACCGGCCCCAGGTCGATATGGGTTGCGAGGGTGCTCGATCCCAGTGTGAGTAATTTGAACTCACTTCGTAGGAATAGTCAGTGTCTCTGAGATATTTGTTGATCAGGTAAATAACCAGGGGCAGGTTCTCTCGTTCGTTGTAGGTCGGCAGCAGAATTGAGTAGGTGGGATCACTTTGGCCGGGCATTTCTAAAAAACACAGCCATTCTTTTCCCATTAGGGTACGTAGTGAGAGACGTATACGCGTAGTATGTCTATACCATGTATGCACTGCAAGCGGGGTAAAAAAACCCAAACAAGCGGGGTAAGGTAACGGGGTCCAAATTTTAAGAGGCCTCTCGGGTCAAGAGGCGAGGATCCCCTCTGATCGACTAAAAAAGTAAAAATACCCTAAACGGTGTAAAAGATTCCTGAAACCACGTCGTTTCTAGCTTCTTTCACTTTTGGTAGCTACCCGGGCTAACGATTTCGAGGGAGGGTATCCCCCCTATCTCACTCACGACTAAAAAAGCTGTTGCCTTGACCTCAATTGGTAGTTTACAAGTCCTGAGGTTAAGAGGATTAGTGCAAAAATTATGCATATCGGCTCAGCAAATTCCAAATCCTGGACTGGGGAGAATCACATAAAGGACCCGTACTTACTACAGGCTATCCACGGCACCACCGAACTAATGAGGCTCGATTCATACTTTCATCCGTTTGTCCATTCAGCCTGCAGAATGACGTCACTAGCAGCCTAGTGCAGTGGATCAGCCAGCGCCTGTGACGTCGTCGGCAACACGGACATACGGCTTGCAGTATGAATCGAGCCTTAAACCAATTTCCAGCTTCTGGACCGTCAAAACTGCACTAGACTTCATGATCAATTCTTGCGCTGATTGCGGGGTTAGTCAAACCCTAAATCTCTAAAACCGGTCGGTGACTCTTCGCAATAACTTGATACGACAGCGCTATCCAAAGGGATTTTGACACAAGGGTCTCGGTATGCTATGGCTCTATGCACCAGTATCATTCCTTCATTTCATACCACGGTACAACCAATGTAGTTGATATGCAGCTAAGGATTTCTATGGAAAGGGGGGGCGGGTAGCGGTCGACCTAAGAGGCCAGTGGTGCTACAAGGTTTTCTAAATTAAGAGGGTAACACTAACCTAGGTTCAGGTTGTGGGTTGCTCTTATTACCATGTACCTTTTCTCATTACAAAGCTCTGACCACTTCTAAATATAATGGGAAATGTGGTATCAGCCTGTTAACCAAAATTTGTCTTCGAGCTTGTTTATCTTGCTCAGCGCCCACATGGCTATACATTGCGCATTTTCATCCCAATTAACCTTTGTCAACTTCTATTGGTCGCAGTGGCATAGCACACAAGGTCAGTGCAGAAGCTTTTATTGTCACTCCAACACATTACATCCTCCTCAACAAATAGAGCTATTTCAAAATAACTTTATTCATAACACATCTATTCAATTGCATTCAAAAACACCAGGATCAGTCTTATCAAGAGTACATAAAAATAGCCAAACCAAATTAGTAAGTAAATTAAAGACTGCTACGAGAAGTGTTTACTAGACACAAAATTTTACAAAATATGGTTTAAACAACTACACTTAAAACTAAAAATAAAACAAAAGCTAAAGCTTCAAACAAAAAATTTTCACAAAAAATTGAAGTCCACTTAAAATATTGCGAATCAATACGAGCTTCAGTAATAATTATGCACTCTTAAGAATATTATGCACATAAAAATCCCCTGATACAAGCTAACTAGAAAAGAACATTACACAACAAAAACAGTACATTATGCGCAGTCAAACGCATAAGCTAGTTTCTCCCATACATTTTCATAAAAAATATCTTGATTAATATTAATTCAACACATGAGTACAAAATCATAAAACTTGTCATTTCATCAAAGATATGTACATATGTAAGCTAATAAACTTTCAATAAAGTTTCACGCAAATTGATGAAATGAGCTTGATCTTTTGCTTGATCAATTTACCACAAAACTTCGCAGCACGGTAAAAATGCCATTGCTAAACAACCGAATTAAACGGACTTGAGTTACTATATTCTACTACTTTTACAGAGACATACGCGCAAGAGTAAAGTGGTAAATCCTTTCAAGTTAGATGGTAAAGTTTAGATTCGGACTAAATTTGTGACTCTGACTTAATTTCACTTGATTACATTCAACATGCAATCTACTAATAAAGTACACCAACAGCATGACATCACGGAATAATTGGCATTTTTGATTAATTTTTGTTTTCATTTTTTTAAAATTTTCTTAGATGAACACACGTACGGCTGTAAGTATGAAAGGATCGTTAATTTATGGAACGACTCATCTTCATAAAGTCCGCGGTATGATTTCAGCCCCGACAAGTTTATATACATACATTTACCTTTACCTCCTTTTTTGAGTCAATTTAGTCCGGCTAAAAAATCAGCACGAACAACAGAGTAGAGATAAAAACTCCATGATAATGAAACTAAAAAACATCACGCATTAATGCAATTATTGTAGTGGAGCTATAATCCTATGCCCATTCCTTTACCGGATTAACGGACAGAACATAATATTTTAGTCAGAACTTTAGGATCTTTTAGAATTTTAGGATAAAATGTTAGTCCGGTTTACTGACGTTTTTAAGCAAGATCTATACAATCGTTTAGTCCAGTAAAGGGCCACAGATCTACGCATAAAACAATAGGCAATTGTGAAAACAATAAAAAACAAAACGTACAAAATAACAATTAAAATTATGACACGATTAATTGACTAAAACTTGCACTTGGTAAAACTAGAACCAAAAATGTCGCTCTCACTCACAAATATATCGCCTAAAACTTTCCAGGTAAAAAATATCCAAAACTTTTCAATACTGACAAAAAAACATTCCACAAAAATAATTTAAAATAACTACATGCCAAAACGAGACACAATTATTAGTCACATTTATGCAACAAAATTAATATAACGACATGACTAAAGACTGTTTTCAATTGAGCAGGGTTAGTAAAGCGACAGTACAGATTAGATTACAGAATATTAATAACGTCATTGCATTACACACCGGTTAACAGAAACCAATAGACTATAGACATACATATGACTTTATACACTGTGCTACAGTAGCAATCCTAGCAGTACATTATTGATGAAAATCAAAGAATGCGCCGACAAAAACGTGCATACGGCATTCTTGATGATTGAAAATCAATTTTTCGCAACAACGATTCGTTTTGTCTGTGGGTCCAACAATTTCCGGAAAGACTTTAGATTTTAGAAAATAACACACTATAAACAAAAACAATTTTCATTACTGCATAACAAACATAAAACGTAGACTCAAGAAAAGCACATTGGTAAAGTCTGACCAAAATGATTACCACTGACAAAAACAAAACAATATATATGTGATTTTATGCCAAAACTAACCAATTTCGGCCATTAAGAGAACACCAAGTAGCTACTGAAAGCACGCCACCTGTTGTCTTCCAATGGTCAACATTTTATTGGTCAGACTGTACTGAGTTGTTATCCGTTGAGCACAATCAACTTTCTAGCCAAAGAAAAAAGTTCATCCAAAACATTAATGACCAGAATCTAGCAAACATTATTATGACGTCAGCGTGTTGTACAGCAGAGACAATGCAGTGTTAACGACTACAGCCCTGATTGGTGAGTTGGTAAAACTGAGAAATCACGTGACTACAAGTGGCCCGGCGGGAGGGTACCAAAAATCTCAGCAAATGTAAATAAATTTTTTTTCAAAAAATTTCAAAAATTTTGGGTAATTGGATCAGTCAGCGCAGGGGGGAGTCCCTACCGAGGTGGTCGGTACATTTGACCGGACTTGCCGCCTACAAAAAAATCGAACCCGTTACTGTAGTATTTTGTATATTTGAGTACGAGGGGCAGGGTTCCGAAAATATAGGCAAACGGGTTAAAAAAAGCATTTTTCAACAATTTTGCTAAATATTTTAGGCTACTTTTAACCAATCAGAGGGAGGGTCCTCAAAAGGTGGCCAGAGAGGCCCCCAAATTTTGGACATGTATACTTTTACCAGCTGGTTTTCTGGCATGATGATAAAACTATAGTCGTGAAAGTGGTTTCTGGTATGATAAAAAACCATAGAATAACTGAAATTTTTCTGTCCGAACTTATGAAAAAATGAGACAAAACGAAACACGCGATTTCATTACAAAAACCACTTTCACGACCTTCCATTTCAAGCCTCCGGAAAGAAGTTTCAAAAATCACGCCAACTTTTCTGACGGTTGAGAAATTGTTGGCCAAACTTTTTGGTACTCATGAATGATCCCAAATACTATTCACCACACATCAGCTGTGCAAACTAAGCAAAAGTTGATTGCATATATTCACATGTACAATTGTGAGAATGGTATTTTGATAAATACCGTTATTTTATAGCAGACAAAATTAAACAAAGTTTAAAAACCTGGTTGGTAAATAATGTTCATGCACATGCACAATATGCTGTACATTCTGTGTCTTCAGAGTCTATTTGCAAATGACTAATTAACAAACCAAAATTGCGAAGCTTCACTTTTATTTACTTTCTTTAATTTAAAACGTTTCTGTAACGTTTCAAAGTTAATATTCATCTGGATAGTTTTGCATAAAAAATTTATGAAATTTTTAGTACTTGCATGCATACTGCATGGTATTGAAATATATATTACTCAGAAATAGCTTGTATTCCTATTTCCCATGTTCAACTATTCAATATCATTTGCAAAAGGGGACCCAATCAAAATATTAAAATATCTAAATAAACCGCCAAAGCCTTCAAATAGCAAATATAAAATCAGAACTAGAAAATAGCAGGCTTCTATTGACAATGCCTCTACAACTTCACATCTGTTTCAACGCTCTCCGTTGGACATTGACAGTCGTTTGACCAGCGAGAGAGTATACATGGAATAGTCAGGGTCAGAGGTCACCTCCCGTTGCACGCGAACGCAGTCGGGCAGATCGAGGTCATCGGTGCGCGTGGTGTATGTCTCCAGCAGCATCAGGCCACGGCAGGGCTCAGGGGAGGGTGGGGCCCTGAACAGATCCAGCTGGAAATACTGACTGCCGTGCGAGAAGCAGAGGCGTCGTTTGTGAATGGACGCTCGGCGGGGGTCGCGATGCTGTCGCAGCGCCTCGTACTCTCGTTCGGAAAGCTGCATGCGCCGTTCCACTCGTTTGCCGGCCACCGCTTCCCGGGTGGTGTGCGTGTAGCTCCACTTGCCGGCCCGGCCCCGCTTCCGGATGCGGATCTGCGTCTCCTTTGGCTCCGTGCTGGGCGTCAACAGGTAGTCGTGAATCACGTCAAACTCTTGGCAGTGCTCGGGCAATTGGTCGGTCGCAAACTCCACCACCAGAAACTTGCGCTTGCGACTGTCGTTGGCCAGCCGATCGCCGTACGACACGCCCGCCCGGTCGCACACCACCTGAAACAAATGATTAAGGAAAAAACGTGATAGTCATTTTTTGAAACAGATTAGCTATTTTCTAATAAATTAAATGAAAGTATAAAGGCTATGAGCCAGCTCATAACTGCGTTGATTCAAACGCTCATTCAACAATAATGTAATCGTGGAATGACAAAGTCCATGTCTGCGTAACAAGAGACACAAAACAGCTGACTAGACTCGTTTCAGCAATCTAATCGACAAATTATAGAGCATACAAACACAGAGCGATATGTATATATATATACAAACGACAATCAACGATATTGTGTGGGACCGAATAACTAAGAAGAAACAGCTGTCTAAACGAATATGAGCTTGAACCTGAATGAGTTTCCTGATTTTGTCCTCGAAGGAGGCGGTGCCGTTGTTGTCGACGATGTCGAAGTAGGGGTGTCCGACCCAGGCGCGCTGGGTGAGCTGGTCCTGGCGCCGGGCCTGGTCGAGTCCCTCGGAGCGCGCCTGGTTGTTGTCCAGCGAGTAGAAGTCCTCCGCGCCCGACGCCGCCGTCACCAGGTGCACGATCTGGTTGTAGCGAGAGTCGCGCATCTCCACCTAAAAACAAAATATAAATGCACTCCCCAGAGCCTACTAATAGACTCCCTTCCCAAGACGGACGCAATTTTGACAAATTTTTGGCAAAAAAGGTACCAACTGGACAATTTTTGACAAAAATTGAGGTAAAAATGGCTTAAATTTGACCCCCCCCCCCACCCTCCCCTAGGACCAAATTTTAGGGGTGTCTTCCCCCCATCCCCGTAGCTACATGTATGAAGACATCCTATTTAGCTTCACTGGTGATTGTTGAACGTAGGAAAACTGCAAGTCTGCAACATAACAAAGGGTAGACTGCACCAATGTCTTAAGTCTTAACTAAAGTCTAAGCTTGCAGTGAATCGCAACTAATCCTTCAACTAAATTCTAAACGCCAACTGCACTAATCTTAGGTGACCCACTGCAATTTATCCGATCAACGGAATTTAAGCCAAATCTAAATCGGCTTAAGCAATTCACCAACTAGACCGACTTGGTGCAGATTATACAGGGACGTATGCGGATTGCCCAATCCCGGCTTGGCTGTCATCCTACACACAACCATCCACTAGAACGCCCAGTTTTCAGCAGCAGATAAAAAAACAATCCGAACTACCTCATTGAGCGAGTCAGCGGCCAAGATCTGTTTCCACTTGTTTGGCTCGATGTAGGCGGAGGGGTCCATGGCGCCGCGATCGCATATGACCAGGCAGTTGCGGCGACACTGGGCGGCCAGGTGGAAGAACACGTCCTCGATGCTCAGCATGGACCGCAGCAGGTCGCGCTGGAACCCGAACGTCTCCTGCTCGCTCAGCTCCGCAAACTTCACGCCGCCACCCAGCAGGATTGTCGCCGCCTCTGGCACTCGATACACCTGGAGACAAAGCTGGCTACAATAACGACTACGAACGAATACAATACCCATACATGTAACGGGTCAAAACTATGAGAGAACTCTCTGCACTTGGCCAAATTTTGAGGACCCCCATGGATCCATCAAAAATAACCTAAATTTTGCAAAAAAACTTGAAAATTTTTAAAAAGTGCCATTTTTACTATATATTTTCCCCACATTTTCGGGACCCTCCCTTCCCGGCCTCTCGATTTTTTTTTGGGGGGGGGGGGCGCGTCCTCCCCATCCCCCTCTTCATACATGTATGACGCCACAACAACCACGCTGAGATCTACAGGACGTGTCGTCATCACGTCGGCCACGCTATTTAACCATTTTTACTACTTCTGCAAAAAACAGGAGAGCAACTGTTCCGGTCCGGCCGAGTCAAAAAACTTTGTTGGCATGCGATTTCCAGTTTGAAACAATATCCTCAACTTATTCAGAAGAATGGAAACTATACAATTTGTTCAGATCTGTCCGTCCCTATATTTTCATACTCAGTAACAGGTTAAATAGATATATACTCTTACAATGTCTTTTCATAACAAAATGTCCATTTTTAGGCCAAACAAAACTCCTTCTAACAATCAGAGTTAAGTTTTATAAATCTAATCTATAGCAGTGTGAAGGCTGAGTGAGGCAGTGAGGCATATAACTGAATATAACATATAAGCCCACCTTCCATCCAAGGCCTTCGAAAAGGTAGCGAGTCTAATCTGTCCGGTGGTTTTGCCGCCACATGGTCCTCCGGTCAAGACCACACGATACACCCTGGTCTTCAGGTGGTTCAAGCTCATCTCCAACGCAGACCGCAGCACCACCGCACACCATTCAGTCAAAATCTAAACAGCTAACACCAACTTACATTTTTACAATCGGCAGATTGCTGTGGTAGAGGTTACGTTGGTATTAAATTCGTACATGCAAATTTGGCGCTGTTAATCGCGGGCAATTACACAGGAAAACCAGTGATTCTGAATTTTTTGTAAACTTTATTTTTTTACAGAATTTGCAGATTTATCCTTTTCCATTCGAATCAGAAACAGTTTACAGACTAATATATGCAGAGGAGTTTATATACATAAATTCAGATGAATTTTACAGAAATTCACGGGAATATTCAGAGGAATTTCAGATAAATTCAGGGAAAATTTAGAAGAATTCAGAGACTGTTTACATGAAAAAATTGTTACTGGTTTTTCAGATATTATATATTTCAGTATTTCAGATACTTTTTACATGCATTTCAAATAAAAATTTTCCTGTAAATAGGTATATACATTCAGTGGCGTAGCCAGGGGGGCCCTCGGCCGGGGTGCAGGTTCGGCGGGGGGGGGGGGGAAATAAAACTAACATTTT
>JASANF010012962.1:0-25794 GCA_030248245.1 Trissonchulus sp. WLG1_4 | reverse complement strand
TAAAATCTCTAAAATGATTTGCACTCATGACTCAGCAACCACCTTTGAAGCCAGACTCGCCAGTAAATATGAGCAGAAATTAAGATTTGAAAATAATTTCATCCACAAATGATGGCCGCGTTTAATATTTTCCTCTGGAATATTGACACTCTGATTTGGCCTCACCCTACAACCACTTTCAACTCAGCAGAAGAGCTTGTTTCGTTCCACTTAAAGGCATATCTTTTATCGTACTTCGACTTCTGTCTAGTGATAAGTGGAGTAGGGGCTGTGTAGCAATAACAGTTTGGTTGTCTTTTGTAAGAGTATCGGCGGCATTACAACACCGACAACCGTAAGGCCTATTCACACGAGGGCGCATTTTGCTCCATGGCGTACGCCATGGCGCTCGCCATAACGCATGAGTGGGCGCATAGAGAGGCGCATTCGAAGGGCGCATGAGCAGCCGCACACGCACACTTGCATACTGCATTGTGTGAAATAATGCGGCGGGCTGCAGGCAGTCAAAATGAGATGCGCCCGCTCATGCGCCCTCTCATGCGGCCGCTCATGCGCCCTCTCATGCGCCCGCTTCATACGCCCCTCGTTATGATAGGCCTATATGGAAGCTCATTTAATTAGCGTCACAGCCCGTCAGATTTTCTCACTTGTGACAATTAGTGACGTCATTATTCTTTGTAAAACCATATTTGCCCGCAAACTAACCTTAATAAGTAATGTGTTTCTGAGTTGGTGCTGGCATTTACAAGCGTAACTACTAAGCATAGGGAGCACAGCCACGTTGTTTTCCCACGCTGAAAGTAAACTAACCCATACTGCTAAATATAATGGGAACAAATTTGAACATGGATTGATTCAAGGAAAGAATTCTTCTGGTGTAATGAAGTTATCGGAAAATGTGGAAGGATTAACAATCGTTCAAAACAAGTCTTGAAGCTTCCGATAGGTGTTAAACATATGTTTCCAAGAAAATATCCTAAGAAGGCCATTTCTTTTATTTGCAGCCATACATTAATTGATTCACTGATCAATAAAAATTAGTTGTGTCAACTTCGTGATTTTTGGCTAGCGTCCTATACCACAATTATATATCGTGGGTAATTGAAAACTTGAAAATTTGTTAACATTGCTAACACTGAAATTTGATAAAATTTAGTTGCTTTTTCAAAGTCCCAAGGTGTCTCATTACATAATACAAAGGATTTACCAGTTGGGAGGAGCAATATTGACGGAAACTCTTCGTTTTCTTCTCCTTCCCCATCTGAACATAAGCAACGGCATCGTTCTTCCTCGTCCACCGCCTAAATTAACACACAACATCGGTAACAGTTGGTAATAGGTATGATTCTCCAACTGAATGTATAAGTCCCCTGCATATTTTTGACATTTATCTAACATAGAGAAGCTACCTATAGGTATTATCCATGTGCTCTACTTAGACTGCCACATAATATGCAGTTATTCACTAGGTTCTGTTAAATTGGAAACCGTCACCGTGGTGCAAAAAATTTGTGGTAAAAAACTGTGGAACGGTTTCAGGTTTCACAGGTTTCAGGATTAATTTCTAATGGGTCAATTGAAATCTTAGTGAATCCTCAGGTTGTTCACTTGGTTACCAAAGGCAAGTTCTGATTTTTAACAACAGCGCGGATGAAAGACTGTTGAGTTTATGTATGAGGACTAAATGTAACAAGAACTGAAACTACGAAATGATTTTAACATCTGTTTTTACAGCACATACATGTTGCTCACCTGAGCTTGATTTAAACAGAAATCAGAGCATAAAAAATATAACAGTGCACGCATATAAACAACCATTCCAATAAAAGCACTGGTAATCAAAGCTAACGTCTACTCACTGGTGTGTGATTTTGTCAGCTCAAGCAGTGGACCCAGTGGGGCATCAACCTGCTTCGCATGTCATATTTCGCTTTGTGTATGATGGGCGAGTTTGGGAGCTGACTAACTTTGAAATTTGGCGTCTGTCTAGCTCCTGTTTAAATTGCATATACTATGAGTAAGCATATTGTGGTACACCTATGTACCTAGCTTGAAACGGGTTGTCCAGAAAGAGACGAACAAGACCAATTTTTGGCAAAACGTCCAGCAAGCATCTAAAGTTTGAATTTTTAAGTACATTTGGCCAGAGGCCATCGTTAAAAATTGCTGTGGACACCTACTATTTAAATTTGATGCATAATTAGCAAACAGCTTTAGAAGATTTCGATTTAGACAGGCATTATGTCGTTAACATTTTATCAGCAAACTTTCCAAAACTATATATGTTGTAAACATTACCGTTATTTTTAATATATATATATATATATATATATATATATATATATATATATATATATATATATATATATATATATACTATCCTGATAATTATAATGATAATGGACGACTCGACAAACGATACCCAGAATTTGAAAGTACTATACTTGTTATCCAGACGTTTACCTTTCAATTCGCATCTACTCGTCTGGTTAACAAGTTATACCAAGAGTACATAATAGTGTCTCACTCTTTATAGAAGAAGAGTGGGACACTCTCCCTTTCTGCCTGTGTATAGCGTAGGCAGATGCGCTGGTCGTTTTGAAGCCACATGTTGCCGTTTTATGCAACATGTGACTAGCCAATCAGAAGCGAGTTTTGCTTCTGATTGGCTAGACGCCTGTGCACGTGCTCCAATCAGCACGCAGGCGGCCTCACGTGCTCCAATCAGCACACTGGCCGCCATTACAGCCATTTCAGTGTTCAATTTTGCCATGATCGCTCGGGTTGGGGGTTTTTTGTTTTTTTGCCTCGAAGTGTATCGTGCCTACATTTTTATCACCGTTTTCAGGGATTATTGCTAGTATGTGCTGAACATGATGGTAACTGGTAAGTTAAATGTGTTTTTGACAATTTTCAGGCAATAACAGGTGAGGCCGCCTGCGTGCTGATTGGAGCACGTGCACAGGCGTCTAGCCAATCAGAAGCAAGGCTCGCTTTGATTAGCCACATGTTGCATAAAACGGCAACATGTGGCTTCAAAACGACCAGTGCATCTGCCTGCGCTATAACACAGGCAGAAAAGAGAGTGTCTCACTCTTCTTCTATAAAGAGTGAGACACTATTATGTAGTCTTGGTTATACGGAACGTAAAGCAGTTATTTTTTTGTTGCATCCAGCAACGTCTAATAGGATGCTACTGAAAACACAGTACTTATTATCGGGTCCATCCAAAGATGTAAAAGAAACGCTAACGCTTCGTATTACTGTACTTTGCTGTGATTTTCTCCTAATCAGGGCGTAAATTGGAGTTATTTTTACTCCGCGACTCCTCCGCGACAGACCACTCTTCGTAGTTAGTTATTTTGAGGTTAATCAGAAAAAGGGTCGTAACTTTCGCTGTGACTGTCGTAGGATCATAAAAATAGTGTCACAACAAAAACAAATTTTTGCACTTTCAAATGATATGTTACATGAGGGCGTAATACCCAAAAACAAGTCAAAATTTAAAATTATAATTTTTGACGCACGTTTAACGTTACGTTACGAGGTCATGTCACCCATCATTTTACAGCTCTGGCAATTTGCTTTAAAATGATGCTAAAATTATCGCTGTACCACATAGGTATCAAGAGTTTCCCCCCTTAATAAACCCTTTGATAAAAGGGACTGACTACGTAGATCACACCATGTGCGATCAAATCTCACTGTCGGTGCCCAAATGCTAAAATTTAAAAAATGTGAAATTTCTAAATGTTTTACAAAAACGATGATGGTATATACTTACAGATTTTGTCTAACTAATCAAAACTAGAACCACTAGACTTGTTTTAATAATTAATATTAATATTAAAAGTCGCTATTTAAAATACTTTTAATATTAATAATTTTATTAATATTAAATTTAAAATAATTGGGAATTATATTTTTTTATTAATATTTTAATAAAAATATTCTGGGACTTCTATTTCTATTAATATTAAATTAAAAATAGATTTTGAGAGCTCTATTTATAGTCTATTTATAGTTTATTAAAAATAAAAACCCAATATTAATAATAAAATGCACTGAACGTATAATATTCTTTTTAATATAGCGAGACTAAGATATAGCATTGAACATATATGGCATATATGTGGGAGTTCAGAGCAGCACCTAGTCAGGTCTTGGACCCAACTAGTTTGTAACAGGACCCCGCTACAGACTAGTTCAGATCGGGACCATCTGGTTAACAATGAGGCGGCTTTACATGAAAGTATCAAGCGCAAACCAGTGTGTAATTTCATACTATGTGCGTGCCATACATACGTGTAACAGGATCATTTTTATGAGGGGTAACAGGATCATTTTTATGAGGGGGACTTTCATGACAAAATTCTGGGACCCTCCTATCTTGATCAACCAAAAATACCCTAAATTTTGCAAATTTTTGCAAAAAAGTACCCATTTTTAAAATTAATTTTGCCCAAATGTTTGAACCCCCTCATACAATACTGTACGGTCTGACCTTTGACCTCAATTTACACAACGTCAATTCAAAAGCACATCATATGAATATTTTAGAACTAAAAAGAGGAGAAGCTTCACCGAACATGAAGGTTCGTATACTTTCTGTAATTTTGTAAACAATTCAATCCCATAACTACGTAACTCATTGAGGTCGAAATTTGTAAATTTTGTTAACGTATTAAGATTTTTGATTTAAGCGAAACAAGATGTGCGCAGCTACAACTACCTAACAACCTATGTTTCTAACCAATAACACAATCTAAACTTTAACTTGCCAAATTTTTCTTCTTTCTTTCCATGTGGTAGTGTGCACAACACACACTACCACTCAGTAGTGAGAACAAATCTTCCTATTACTTTCTTCTTCTTTTTAAAACTACTCACCTACTTTAATCACACCACTAACAAAAATTCAAATAAAATTGTAAAATTAAAAATAAATAGTAATCAACTTACCTTCTGTCTTTGTCCCACTCGTTAGTTTCCTAATCACACCACGTGAAGAAGAACATGAAGACCAGCAGTATAATGGACACCACGCTATATTTTATTTATTTGTATAGTGTCATGTCACGCTATTTCGAAACTTAGTAGTAGTCATTGTGGCACGTTTTTGTTAAAATAAACAATTTTTGTTTTTCTTCTCAAAATAATGTTTGTGCAAGTTTTCTACCTTTATTGCTCATAACCCCTTAAATTTCTGTTGCTTACTTAACCTCTTTTTTTGTTTTAGTTTTTTTCCGCTTTTATTAATGTAAGGAAACTCGTCCGTCCTCCTCCTCTTTCAAACACCATGGTTCTAGTGCTTTTATTTGTTTTATACATATAAGTTGACTCCACGCTGAGCCCTATCCCGAGTGAACAATTCCTGACCTGAACCCTAGCACCCGGCACCCAGAATCCCTTACCCCCGACCCGTCCGCCCCCGCCAAACCCAGTGTCCCCAATGTCAATTACATCCAGAATAAAGATAATTGTCTATCCGCCCGGCACCAGATTATTATCAATATTGCGGACATGACCCTTTTATTTGCCTGGCACCTATTTGAATTCGTGCATTTTGTCCAATTATCCCTCCCGGCGCTCGCCCTGTCCCTTTTACTGTTACCAACCCCGCCGCCCTGGGTCACTTCCTTGACCAACATCGCCCCCAGTACACAGAAATGGGCCCTGGATTATGAATGCCATAGGGCACTATTTGGCTGAACTAAGTCCCCAGATCTTCACCCTCCTGTCCGATACATCTTTCCACCACATCCTACTCGGCCGGCACACATTCTGGTCCTCTAGATTAATCGAGCCCCCACCCACCCCCTCCATCGATCACCCAGGCCAAGATAAACACGGACTTATCCTCCAAGAAACGAGTGTCCGCATTTCCACAAACCAGCCCCCACCCCTTGATCTGGCCCAATGGTGTCGCTCCCCCCAGATTTTTGGCCCCCCTGGCATACTTGATCCTGGGCGACTCCGATATTGCGTACCTTCGCGGTATCGAAGGCGGAGTTGTGATATGTGACTCCCATATGCGCATCGAGGACATCCCCCGGCTCCTCAACCGAATGGACTTGACCCAGTTTATCAGGTCATTATTCATGTCGGCCACAGTGACCTGACCTAACGCTCTGGGCGCTGGGAAGAAGACGTCCAGTACACCCTCGGCACCGTCACACAAACCTCCACCCCCACCTATTGGTCTGGCTCATTCCACCATTCCATTGGCCCCGTCCACCCTGATAAATTGCAGAAACTAGAAGACCTGCTGTCCCAGTCCTGTTCCCCACCAGTACCTCCGCTACATCTCTAATTTGGATTTCCCTAATTTCGGCTCCCCAATGACTGCCCTCTTCCAGAATACCCAATTTGACCCCAAACTGTCCCTCTATGGCACCCAAACTCTGTTCAGATATTGGACCCTGTCGATCCCAGCCCTTGTTTGTCCTCAGCCCTATTTTTCCCGGACCGCCTGCCAACAACATCCCCCCATCCTGGCTTGAAATATATTTTCAAAATATATAAAGAACGATGTCGTATCTTTTTCTAAAAATGTTTTACAGTTACGCAAAATCGACTGCTTTCGCGACACTACCCCCTTAAGGGGGGGGGGGCTACCTGGAAAAGTGAAAATTTTAGGTTCTCCGATTCGCTTCAAATTTGCACAAAATGTTGCCCCAGGGAAGGCGCATCGCAGATGTAACAAACTGGAACCAATGCTTTTGCCAAGTTTTTACTAAGGGCTCCCAAAAATTCAATTTTACGTGTAAATCATAGGCGCAAAAAAAAGTTTTTTGTGCTCACAAAGCGTTCCTTTACTCGAAATTTTTGTTAATTTTTGTTAATACACGAAGCTGATTTTTACATGATATAGCCTAATGTCATATCTCAACCTCTATGATCCATTTTTTAAAATTTTTGCCCATGGCCTGAGCAGTGACGCCAAATGTAAAATGACTTAAATTTGGCGTGCCCAAAAAACAGCCATTTTTTCACATTTCGCCCTCGATTTTAGAATTGAAAATACATATAAAAAATCCGGATCATACGATTTTGCGCATACATGTGGGCTGCTACTATGCCAAGTTTCAGCCTGATTAGCTTGATGTGGTTTGTGTTAGAACTGTTCAACTGAGGGCTACTTTTAGGCTTTTTTGCAGTACTTTTGCCTATGTAAATACACTGACGAACACACTGAACCAAAAGTGCACCTTCAAGCTTAATTGTTCTCATCTGACGTTGGGGTGCGTTGGGGGAGTAACATATGTGAAAATAAGCAAAATTGGAGAACTTTGATTTTTGACCTGGGTAGCCCCCCCCTTAAGGGGGTAATTGCGTTTTTAGGTGTTTTTTTGGAAAGCTATAACTCAGCGTTTACAAATTCAAATCACAAGCGATCTTTTGCATTAAGTAGAACAATATCTTACTTAAATGTATGTCATGCATTGAAACCTAGCCTTTGATTTTGTTTCCAGTACAATCGGCTAAAAAAAGCTCCTTTCCAAAATATTAGGATTTTTTTATTAAGTTTGCGCCACAGCTCTGAATCATACGATTACCTGTTGGGGCTGAAAGTTGGCAAGGTTTTTGACATGTTTAAAATCCCCAGGCTTGTCCCCCACTTTTTTAATAACTAGTCAATTTACTGAGAAAATAGCTGAAAAGCAAACGCATCAAAAATTTAAGATAAATTCTTGTAATTACTATGGCACAAAAGAACACTGGAGGCAAAATTTCAAATCACGTGATCATGTCACGTGACTCCCAGAGCACCAAACGTGAGTGAATTTTCGGCAAACGATAACTGCTTATACTTTGCGTATAGTCACACTTTATATACCAAAATGTAGCTTATGTACTTCTCTAGTTGAACATTATTTTGGTTTTTAACATCTAAGTCAGGTTTGGATAAAAAATGTCATTGTGTTTTCGAAGTCGAACTCTGAGCAATAAAATTCATATAAAAAAATTTCTAAGCTGTATTCTAAAAAACTAAAAAAATTGTTCAACTGCGCAGAGCCTAAGGCTATAATTGTGCAAAATTTTGTAGAAAAATATCTTACCAGCATTTTATAATAACTTTACCTAATTAACTTTACCTTCACCAGTCACCTTACCTGTGGGTAAAGTTAGGCCCGTATTCACATACTAACACTAACACTTAAAGTTAGTGTAAACCCTAACTTTAAGTGCTTCGTAGCACTAAATTTAGTGCTACGAAGCACTTAAAGTTAGTGTTTACACTAACTTTAAGTGTTAGTGTTAGTATGTGAATACGGGCCTTAGTCTAACTTTACCTGCAGGTAATTTTGAGAATACGGCCCCAGAAAAAATCCTGCCAGCTTAGCCTAGAGAATCCTGCCAACTGAGCCTAAACGATACCTTAAAACATCATAACGCACTCAAACCTATCCAAAAACAAATATTATTGCCATTTTTGGCTTCGAACTTTGGCCTACGTAGTACGTTCACTTCCAGAAACACTGAAAATGCAATTTTCAAGGGGTCATAGCTCAAAAAATCCAAATTTGTGGATAGGGGTTCTATTACAAAAAAATGCTTCTCTCAAGATGCTCTACTCCAAAAAATAGGTCCACTATTTCCCCCCCCCACTTAAAATTTTGCACAATGATGCACAGACACAGTGTCCGGCGGGCCTGTGATAATGCTCAGAACAGAATGCACTGTTTTTGATGCAAAATCGAAAAAATTTATGGGGGCTGCCGCCCCAGGTCCCTGCACCTACTGGCATCAGTGGTGGCATCCTCAACGGTGGTAGGTCTTTGTACTGGCCACTGGCCAGCAATTGCTTGCAAGCGGCGGTTTGCATGATTTGCGTAATAATTGCGTGTTCAAATGGTCAAATGTCTCTAACGTTCAGGGGCGGTTCAGGGTGAGGGGGCGGCCGCCTTACCCCGAAATTTTTTCCGACTGAAATTTTACACAAGGGTCCCCTTCTTGGGTTTTATGGCCGACAGAAAAAAAATTTTCGTTACGTCTCCAATTGACCAAATTCGGTCAAAGATTCTCCAAATTTTACCAAATTTTTCGCAACTCTTTACCTTAGTGTCCTTTGGTTTTATCTTTCATAGAAGTATATGCATGTGTTTATAGTGTGCATGCACTGTGCACTATTTGTTTGCTCAATATACTGTTTTGTGTTACGTTTTAGCTGTTTTATGTTGAAAAAAGGACATTTCGTGAAAACTTGCAGTCCGTAATGTCAAGAAGCTTTGTAAATTTGTAGATTGTAAAGTCTGGCTGGACCATCGGCGGTCTGCTAAATGTGTGTTCTGAGCCCAAGTCGAGTAGTCGTGTCAGTCGGATCGCGTCGGGTTAGATCTTTTCTCGTTCTAGGGTAGGGTCGAGTTCAAAACGTTCGATACATTGCCATCTTACTTGACGTTTACAATGATTTTTTCAAATACATACATACATACATACAAAATTTAAAATTGTGATACGTCTCCAATTGACCGAATTCGGCCTAAAACTCAAAATTTAAAAAACTCAAAGAAAAAAATCTCAATTTTTTTCTGGCGGCTACCGCCCCCAGACTTCTGCGACTTTGTGGCTTAAGTGGTCTTGCATTCGCAATTAAAGTGTTAAACTTTCTAAACATTGCATGTAACCCATTACAAAAAATCGACTCCCCCGAAATTTTTTTCTGGGTACGCCACTGATACCGATACGTACGTATATAATATATATTATATATATACCTCTAGAGACTAGAGGTATAAAAATGCGTATATTTGCTGTTATATATATAGGCAAAGAAAACATATTCACACTTTGCACAAAAAAATGAAATTTTGCACAATTATGCACACAAATTTTGAAAAAACCCTGGTGGGAAAACCACTAATGGCCGAATACAACACAACAAAGATAATAATAAGGAAGAGTAAGCCAGAAAGGCTTCTAGGAACGGGACACGAAACACATAATTTTTTTAAATGACTTGGTATGTACAAGGCTAGGCTAGTAAAAATGACGGTACAGGACCCCCCTTAACAAATGCACAAATGTTTTATTTAGTAGTATTAGTATGTATATAACCACTAATGGGTACTTCACGCAATGTTGAACATGAAAGAACGGTAGCGATATGAAACAGCGAACCGAAATTAACTCATCCCGTTGGTTCCGGACGCGAGCAGCCTCCGGAGAAAATTTTTCAATTTCCAGGCCAAATTTTGTCAAGTTACGGTTATTTTTGGTAAGCAGTTGCAAAAACTTCTTCTTTGCTCTGGCCAAACGTGGGGATATATCCCTTGTATCCCCCCACCGTCCGCCCTTGCCCTTAAGGTTCTTTAATCCAGAAAATAGGTCCACTATTCCCCCCCCCCTGGCCCATCCCAACTGCACTTCGTCCCATTTTTTACGATGCATTTCAAATTAATGACCATTGACCAAAACTCGGAGCGCTACCTTAAATCAATATTTTTTAGAATTGTGTGAAACATGGCTCGAGAAAACAGAATAAACTATTTTTATTATAATATGTTCTTGACCATTTACCCTTTTTCATGAGTTTTTTCTGGTTTTAACGATTTTTTACTTTAAATTCTAGCACTCAAAATGGAAGTTGACGAATCTGAAAAGTCGGCAGCTCCTGCTGCTGATGTTAGCTCTGCTCCCCCTGTGGATCCCATAACTAGCGAGCTGGTAAGCGGATGTATTGATATGGTGTTGGCTATTGCTGTTTTGCTACAATTAATTATGGCTAGATATAAATTAAAAGTTAAGTAAAAGTGACTTTACAGTACTAGCTAGAGCATCAATTATTGTTAAACGCTTTGTTATTGAATCTGCATAATTTCAGGAAGAACTTGATGATGATATTTTGCGAATGTCTACTGACGACATTGTGGGACGTATGCGACTATTGGAGGGCGAAGTTCGAGTATGTTACTATTATATAGTAATAAAAAATTCAAGTAATTTGTTAAAAAAATCAATTAAAATTAATTAATTTGATGCACTATTATTTTTAAGAACTTAAATTCAGATTTATTTTTAGCAAACTAAAACGAAACCTATATACATTTTACAAACATACATACAATCACAAATACATTATGCATATATTATACAAACTGAAGCAACAGAACATGTTTCATACTCAGACGCTAGCAGGGTAGAGAAAGCCCCTGTCCTTGCCCTTTCCCGAGTTTGTCGTTAAAAAAACATTCCATATTATGATTTCGTTGAGCGACACGCATTTATTTCTGCACCTTTTTGCAACTACTGTAATCTCACGTTTAAAAACCCAAAACAAACACAAAAGTTTTTTTGAGTTGTGCACCCTGTCTGTCAAAACATTTCAACATTTTGGGGAGATGAAGCATGAACGGTGATTTGGGGTGTGGGCAGGGTTTTTTTCAAAACGGCCAATGCTCAATTTGTGCTCATTTTTAAATTTCGATGCTCATTTTTAAGTTCGAATGCTCAAAATTTTTAACGTTTTTTTCGCCGTGTTGCATTGTCAAAACAACACGTATATATGTAGTCTTTTGCTTACAAATTCTTCTTCGTCAATCGGAAAAAAGGGGGTGCTACACTGATTTTTTTAAAAGGACAATTTATCGGTTCAGGCCGATCTGGGGTCGGGGTGACGTAAACTTTTTTAAGGGGAAGGACGGTTCCCGCAACAAAATTTGGGGGGATGACCATTCTATTTCTTGTAATAGGTAAAAATGCACTTTTTCGCAGTTTTAATACTAAATTCGCAGTAGAAACGCAAGATTAGTAAGCTACATCTTGGCAGGGATCTGGAATTCTGGAGGCAGCAGCCACCAGTAAAACATTGGAGATTTTTTCATTTTTTTGGCCGAATTTAGTGAACTGTAGACGTTGCAGAATTTTTTCTGAAAAGAAAATTAAAACAAAATATTGGAACGCCACATCGGACAGTGTGTTACACAAATAAATGGAGCATATAATGTATATACTCGTGTGGTTTATACACGAATAATCTTTGATAAAAGATAATAACAAAGAATTGTATATAATCCATAGGGCTGCAGGGGTCTGTAGGCAGCAACCTCCAGAAAAAATTGCTAAATTTTTTTATTTTCTGGCCAAATCTTTGATCAATTGGATACGTATATATCGGAAATTTTTTCGGCTGGGCTATAAAAACCAATGGGGGAAAGGACCCTTGTGTAAAAATTGACTGGGAATAATTTTGTTGGGGGGGCCGCACCTTCGGCAATATTTTGAAAATATCAGCGTAGCAGTTACTTGAGAACGGAAAACATTTTTATTATACTACTGGATACTTTAGTTGAGATAAACAATATTATAAGCATAAGAAGATGAATATGAACTTAGTTTTCGTACTTGGCGACTTCAATCGAGAAACCGGTTCTAGCCTGATTATGTCAATCTGGGACATATCGAAAAAATTTCCGACCGACCAAAAAACCAAAGAGGGGACCCTTGCATAAAACATGACTGAAATTTTTTTGAGTTTCTAAATTCTTCCTTCTGGCGACGTCTTTGGGCAATATCAGCAATGCTCATTTGATGCTCATTTTTATTTTTCAATGCTCATTTTTGTGTTCCATTGCTCAAATGAGCACAGATTTGAGCAAAAAAACCGTGGGTGTGGGAGAGACATCAGGTTGAGTGGCTGACTGCTGCGCAATCTCCCTCGTCTGCATGCACTGCGATGTGCAATTGTGTAACTCTTTTGTCTACTATTTTTTCATTTAGATTATGCGAAGTGAGATTTCTCGCATCAATATTGAAATGGGCACGTTGAAAGATAAGATTAAGGAGAACAAGGAACGGATTAAAGTCAACAAAACCCTGCCGTATTTGGTGTCCAATGTGATTGAGGTAGAGTTGTCAATGGTCACGTCTCTATACATTTTTTTGGGGTATGTCTAATAAACGTAGATAGGCTTTAGTTTTTATGCTATTGAATGTTTAAAAAATGAAGTAATATAATCGTAAAACAGTTTTTTGGAAATAGCGTCAATCATTGTCATTGTCATTTTGTAGAAGTTTGTCAGTGAAAGCACTAACGGTTTTTTTAGATCGTCTGAATCAGGAGTCCAGGCGAAGTCAATTTCAACCCAATTGACTTCAAGGTATATTATATCAAATGGCTGACAATGATTGTCAAATTGTCAGAGAATGAGAAATGGTTGCTCTAGAAAAAACTAATAGACGAAATCTTTTGTAGCAGTTTCTTTAGTTTTGTATTTTTTGTTTTAGCTGCTGGACATGGAGGCTGAGGAAGAAACGGAGGGCGCCAGTCAGGATTCTGACGCACAGCGGAAAGGCAAATGTGCTGTCATCAAGACTTCGACTAGGGCTACGTATTTTCTGCCCGTTATTGGCCTCGTTGAACCCGAAGAATTGAAACCTGGTGATCTAGTTGTAAGTTCTTAATGTGTCCAATTTTGATTTGCTTATTCGATTCTTTATGTTCTATTTGCAATTTATTTCGCATCTTCATGTATTTTTTGCATCAGTTGCATTTTATGTATGCATGCCTGCAAAGTATATTATATTAACGTATTCACTAAAAGTTTAAGGTAGGAAGTTTTAATTTATCAACGATTTACAGATTTCTTAACAATTTAGAAATCAGAACTTTGTTCAATCGGACATCTGCAGACCTATTTTTATTTTAGGGCGTGAACAAGGATTCTTATTTGGTTCTGGAGAAATTGCCAGCGGAGTATGACTCTCGTGTAAAAGCCATGGAAGTGGATGAACGGCCGACGGAGCAATATTCGGATATTGGCGGCCTGGACAAACAGATTCAGGAGGTGGGTTGTCTGATGCAGTGGTTTGATTTTTTCTAACAGGTTTTGAAATATTACATGAAGATTTAATATAAATTTCATTTCAACACAGTATATATGCGCTGTCTGCACTGAGACATATATATTTAGTGAGAGTTGCTGTAGTGTGTTAGTTTTTATGTGGCATTGTGTAGTAGGTCCTAGGTGCATACTTTTATACCATATTATACTATATATAATTAAATATTGTGGGAAAAAATATTAAGTTAAGCGCAGGCAGAATATATACTTAACGTTCTTTCGTCACGAAGCACAGAATCAATGAAACAGTGCAGTAGTGGGTGAGGATTGAGGTGGGGGGGTGTAGGAAATAGGGATGATACTCAAAAATAGGTTTGTCCAAAATGTAAGGGGTAGTCACTTCTCAAGGAATGCTGGCCTGCGGCCTGCGCGCTTCCTCATTTTTATTAATTATGAACTCGTGTGAATTGTGAATTGCCTGCTCACATTCTGCATTCGGTCACGTAATACAAATATACCAACGGGGTTTTAAATTAATACAAATGCGAAAACAATTTAAGAAAATCTGTGTATCAGGTCATAAAATATTTTGTAGCTTATTTTTACATGATTACATTCTGTGCTGTTTCAGCTGATTGAGGCAGTCGTCTTGCCGATGACCCACAAGGAACGTTTTGTTAATCTGGGTATACTGCCACCAAAAGGTATGTTTTAGCGCATCATTTACGAATTGTGAATTTTTGCAATTTTTTACATTTTTCAAATTTTTTGAGATTCATGCGCAAATTTGAAGCATTTTATAGCCATCTGAGACAATTTTCTAATTTAAGGCCACCTTTTTCACTGCACGTCGGCGGGGGACTTGTCCCCGTGGGTCAAGTCTGAAAGGGCTTATCCCTGCCTCTCAAATCTGGGGCTTGCACCCCATGTTCATCTGTGGCTATAACTAGTATGCCACCGTTTCTGTAGAAATTTATCTGGGCTCAACATCGTTTCGAATTCCTGAAACGGCTGCAGATAAAACTAATTTTTAAAGCGGCTATTTTTTGCCTATCGTTTTGGTAATCTGAGCTATTTTTAACTTTTTCAGGCGTGTTGCTGTACGGCCCGCCCGGCACTGGGAAAACGATGATGGCTCGAGCTGTGGCCGCTCAGACCAAGTCCACGTTTTTGAAACTGGCCGGGCCGCAGCTGGTTCAAATGTTCATTGGTATGCTAGCAATAATTGTTTGAGCTGGAGCTGATCTGTGAAGTTACATTATGTATTGAATTTGATACCCAAAGGCCTATTGTGACTTGAAGCATGTATATACTAAACACAGTTTATTCACTGGATTGCACGGATATTTGTGCTGGTCGGTTTGTTGGACGTCTGTCTAGAGCTTGGCATTGGTTAAGGACAGTGCTAGTTTTAACCGCAGTGTATGATTTTAACCCACCAAACGGTAAGTATGAATCGGCTGTGTGAATTTGTGTGTTCAGGTGACGGAGCCAAATTGGTTCGGGATGCATTTGCCCTGGCGAAAGAGAAAGCACCCGCTATTATATTTATTGATGAGTTAGATGCAATCGGCACAAAACGGTAATTTGCGATGGCTTGGGCTGGATTGATTTCTAGTTTACATGTACTATTGAGAATACGTTGTCTTGATTTTTGGTTCTTTATGTGGTGATGCGCAAGATATTTTTATGTCAAGTAAATACTAATCCAAGTTGAAACTTAGCTGAACTGAAATTCTTGATATCTTGAAATTGGCCGTACATACATTTAGTTCGTATACTACAAACTACAAAACTACAAAAAGTTTATTCAGAAAGGAAACATGTTTACTCATACATTTATCCCGTATCAGAGATCTCATTATCCTCAATCCGACTTTCAGATTTGATTCTGAGAAGGCTGGTGATCGAGAAGTTCAGCGAACCATGTTGGAATTGCTGAATCAGCTTGACGGATTTCAACCCAATTCCGATATCAAGGTTGTAAAAGAGGAAAAAAGTTTTTCATTTACGGTTTAATAAGTTACTTAATTCATTTCTGAAAGCGTACTACTTCAAATTGAAACGCACGTATTCATAAAAATTAAGTATTTTTGGATCCATTATTAGTGTTTAATTTTATGTACTGTATTTTTTAATGTATTTCTGATTTTCTGGTTAATATATCTTTTATTTAATATTTTAAAGTATTTTCATTTTATTTATTTTTTTTTAATATTATTGTTCAGGTAATTGCGGCAACCAATCGCGTGGACATTCTGGATCCGGCTCTGCTGCGCTCTGGCCGATTGGATCGAAAGATTGAGCTGCCGGCCCCGAACGAGGAAGCTCGTGCGCGCATTATGCAAATTCATTCACGAAAAATGAATGTCCAGTAAGTTGTTAATATTATTGACGTATACTGTATGTAGTAAGAATATTTGCTTTGGAAATAATTGTCCCAGCAGTGGCCAGTACGCGTTCGTAGCTGAGAAATTGTGGGGGGTGGGGGTTTCTACTTGAATTTTTCGTAAACTTTTCGATTTAGGGGGTGAAAGCAGAGTTTGGGGCGTTGGGGAAGTGGACATTTGTGGGGGCGCGGTGTTAGGTTGGGGTGAACCGATGCTTTTCATGCCCATGCATGGTCTTCAGTCTGTTTTTGTGACATCTGAGAATATTATTTAAATGCCAAATTGTATGAAGAAAATTCGTTTGAAGAAGTTTGTTTTTGTTTTCGGAAAGAGTTACGACACGATCTGTAAAAAATTGAGTTGAGCGTTGTTGTTCATCATTTCGTCTAAGCGGCTGAAGTCTAAAATTCTGTCTGAACTTAATTTCGTCTCTGCCTGGCTGGATTTTTTCATCTTTTTGTAATGAAATTGTTATTAATCCATGTATTGCTGATTTGTTGTTATGAATGAAACTTTAGTATTCATCTTTGATTATCGGCAATATTGTAGGAAGGATGTGAACTTCGAGGAGTTGGCGCGATGTACTGACGATTTCAATGGAGCTCAGTGCAAAGCTGTTTGCGTGGAAGCGGTAAGAGCAGTGTTAAAGAATGTAGTGTTAACTGTACAATACGCCGTAATAAATATTGTAGAAAGAATCAACTTTTACGACTAAAAAGTACGACTAAAGTCAACTACTTACTATACATACGTTAATGAAACTATTAAATGATACTGTTACTATTTTGTAGCAGTGGAAGGTTTTTGCATAGTCACTGGTTATACTATTCTTAAAATTCTGAAAAAATGTTCGTACCGCAGTTTGATGTTTGTTTTTTTTTTTGAAAAGTGTACAGGCAAGTTTTATACAAAAATCTAGATTTTATAGTGTTAGATGAAGTAGTAACTGTGCGCGGATTGTTAATACATATTCGACTTTGTAGGTACTTTGCTTACACTTTCTAATAATCTACACAGCAAATGGTGTGATTAAATTGATTTTGATATATTCGCATTCAGGCAGTTTTTTCTATTTAACAAAAGAGGTTATTTTTATAATATTTTACAATATGGTTTGGATTTGACGTATTTATCATTGTTTGACTAACCATGAGCGGAGAAAGCGATTTGCTGTGCATTGCCCTGCTTTAAATTATTAATAAATAATTATATAGTCAATACAGGGTTTTTTTTTTGTGCAAAACCCTGTGCAAATGCACACTTTTTTAAAATTTTGCACACAAAAATTAAAATTTTGCACAATAATGCACAGTGCCCGATGGGTCTGGGATATGGTCAAAATGCACTGTTTTTAATGCGAAATCGAAAAAAATTCTGGGGGCTGCCGCCCCCAGACCCCTGCATTTAATGGCATACCTGGCGGTATCATCAACGGCATCAGGTTTTTATACTGCTTTTTGGCAAATGGCGCATGATTTGCGTAATTGCTGTTCAAATTGCGAGAGGTTTATTTTTCTAAAACACGTGTTACACGTTGTCAAAAACCATAACTCTCTAGCTCCCAAGACCTCCACAAACTACGGCATCTACGTTTCTAAACTAAATTTCTGTCTAAATTGTTCCACCCAACCTGAAAAATTCCTAGATCTGCCACTGATATGATTTTATGTATATATAACGTAACAAGGGCATACATACCAAGGGGGGATGCTGAAAGTTTCACCCCAGAAATTTTTTTCCAGTAAAATTTTACACAATGGTCCCCCCTTTGAATTTTACGGCCCGGCCAAAAAATTTCCGTTTCGTCTTTTATTAAACAAATTTTGCCCGAAAAATAAAAAATTTCTGCATTTTCAGGGCACTGCCGCCCCAGATCCCAGCAATGACCCAGAACAATTCCTAAACAATTGCTGATGAAATGTTTTCCAATGCAAAAATTATTTCAAAATCCTATAAAAGCTCTGGCTTCTTGGGACTAAAACCCCTAGGCCCCGCAATCACCCAGATTCGCCAACAAAGTTTTGCTTAAAGTTGCTTTTTTAATGAAAATTTTATTTCAAAATTCCACAAAAGCTGTGGCTTTTGGGGCTGCCGCCTCCAGACCCCCGCCAATTATGGCATACACATTTTTGCAAGATTAAGTCAAGGAAGGTGGGTCGGCTTCCACTCGCTCAAAAAATTTCTTGGATCTGCATCTGACAGCCACTGTGCTAATGCCAGTAATTTCCAATATTTAGAATTTCAGCACATCAACATAAACATAGCAGCAACCAGCAAGGGCGTCCCCAAGTAACTGAGTGATTTTTTACACAAGGGTCCCCCCATTGCTGTTTATGGTATTTTACGGAAAAATTTTCTGATACGTCTCCAATTGACTAAACTTGGCTTGAAAATAAAAAATTTTCTACCCCTAAAATAAAAAAATGGCTAAAAATAAAAATGGTTTGGCTAAAAATAAAAAATTTAGCTAGCGCTCCCAGACCCCTTCGACTCTGTGGCTTACTATTCCTTGTTATTATCTAACATCGAAGCCAATGCATGTATACACAAGTACATTATCCTGCATTTGTATGTCTACACGAGTATATTATGCTACATTTACTTGTGTTATGTACACTGTCTGATGTAACATTACTTACTAGATATATATCTTTTGTTTTAATTTTTCTGTCGGAAAAAATTTCTGATTAGTCTCCAGTTGACCAAATTGGGTCTGAAAATTGGAAAAATCGCCAATAATTTTATGGGGGCTGCCGCTCCCAGACCCCTGCAACTTTATGGTTCAGTAACCTTGCGTTTGTAAGGCGTTTTATAAGTGTTAAAATTGCTAAAAAGTGCCTTTTCACCCATTACAAAAAATCGAAAAGTCATTCCCCTCCCGAACTTTCTTTCTGGGTAGGCCACTGATACGTACGTACCTCTAGAGGTATAAAAATGCGTATATTTG
The DNA here is from genome assembly GCA_030248245.1 of Trissonchulus sp. WLG1_4. NCBI lineage: Eukaryota > Metazoa > Nematoda > Enoplea > Enoplida > Ironidae > Trissonchulus > Trissonchulus sp. WLG1_4. Next base: position 6,670 of record JASANF010012962.1, on the reverse strand, counting down.
CTTCTATATAGGCGAAGAATACGCATTTACAGTTTGCACAGAAAAATAAAATTTTGCACACTAAAATTAAAATTTTGCACAATTATGCACACAATTTTTTTTGAAAAAAAAAACCCTGGTCAATGAAAGGAGTCACCGGTCGTGTCTGTTTTCATTGCGTAGTTTGTTTCAGGGTATGATTGCTCTGCGTCGTGATGCCACAGAGGTGACCCACGAAGATTTCATGGACGCCATTTTGGAGGTCCAGGCAAAGAAGAAACAAAGCTTAAATTATTATGCCTAGTTCAGCTGCGGAATATTTTTTTGCGCTTGTAATTGTACTACTGTTGTGATGTGTATGCTGTTGATTTTTTGTGTCTTGGTTTGACGATTTCGTTTGTTTTTTGAAAAAAATATGTTTTAGATTTTTCAGAAAGTCTGAATATTCGAATATTTGCTTCTGATGAGTTTTGTTTGAATGACACGGCTTGCCCCGTCTCATTCCAGTGAAACTGTTGTGATTAGCTTCAATCGATTGGAAAACACGAGTCTTTGTTTTATGACCCTTTCAGATGCTTTTTCACTTTCTTTCGTCAAGTTTGCAGGAATTATTAATAACAGAATAATAAGAAGAGTGTCGAATTTTCGTAAATTTTTTTGTGTATTATTTCACATACTATAAGCGGATTAAAGTATAAGCATGTAACAGGCATGTAAAATAACATAAGTTTCCGCACGGATTAAAGTATAAGCATGTAACAGGCATGTAAAATAACATAAGTTTCCGCAATCTGCACACGTTAACTATGTATCCTGCGTTAAAATAACATTAAAACTGTGGTAGCCTGCATAATATGGTTGTAATAGTTACCGTTAGAGCACTTACATACTATGCGTACGTTCATTGGGGCATTAAAATTATCAGCAGTTGATTTGTAATACATAACTTTCTGATAAACGTTTTTTCAAACCCGGTTTCTGCAGACAGATATTCTACAATTTTGCTTGTTTTCTCGCGTGCACGCCGTTTATGGTCATTAATTTTGTGTTGTATTTTCATTATATTGAATAAATATTTCCTCTTTTTTCTGTGTTAAAATGAGCACTTCATGAAGTGTGGTAGATTTTATGATTGAGATGAGATTCATGGGAATGTGGGTTAATAATCAGTTTTGCTTATTCAACAGTAACCGAGGGCGTTTGATTAGGTTTGGTATTAGCAATTTTAATGCTTTGAGGAGTTGCTTGTCTTGAGGCATGTTTAATATAAATATAAGCTAGGTGGTGACTGCAGAAATGACGAGGCTTCGTAGTTCACGTTTATAACGCTTGGTCTTCTGGGCAGTTCTTAGCTCTAAGACTTGGCTACATATTTCAAGTGAATATCTGTTCAATAATAAATTCTTGACAGTAAGAAAAAAATGGGTCGGCATAGGAGCTCAGTGGAGACTTCGGCAAACACAAAGATGCAGAACAGTGCTCCCTATAAAATTACTTAGGATTTTAGCTACATCGTTGAGCGGGTTTAGGCAAACGAATTGGAATATCTTTTTGCTCAGTCAGATATCTCACTCTCCTGGGCCCGGGTTCATAAAAGATCAGTTGCGATTCATTAGTAACACTGATATAAGCTAGAAAATAAGTTATAACTGCGTTAACTTAATCCTTCTGTTGGAAATTTTCACAACATATTGCCAATATGTTAGATAATGTGTGTGTAAACTTTTGCTACATTTGCTTGATGCAGACAAAAGTCTAGCTAAGTCAAAGTCATTCATTAGTCCCAAATATTAGTAAATATTAGTGGTTCTAAAAAATTCACTAATATTCGCAACTAATGAATGACTTCAAGTTAGCTATAGTTTTCACTGAATAACTTGATTATTGTGAGATTCGAACCACATGTGGTGTAACATATTGGCTATCTGTCATTAAAAGTTCCAGCAGAAATATTGTGTAAGGGCAAGTTATACTCGATTTTCGATGTTGCACCAGTGTTACTAATGAATCGCAATTCATTGTTTATGAAACCGGGCCCTGTACGTATAAATTAACCTCTATGTGTAGTTTTTTTTATTCATACTTAGATTAGATGCCGGTTAACATCCTATGAGTAAGAGCTCGCTAGACATCCGGAAGCCGAGTGATATAGTTTGTCCCTGCCCTGTCCCAGTAAGGATAACTGTTGTAACGTTATGTAACGCAGTGCGCATAAAATTACTAATCTGTGAACTACAAAAAATGTGGTAAATTCAGTGTGTGTAGATCAGAGTACAGAACAGCAGTGGCGTAGCCAGAAAAAAATTTCGGGGGGGGGAATGACTTTTCGATTTTTTGAAATGTGTTAAAATGCACTTAATTGCTATTTTTAACGCAAAAAACGACACATAATAGCATTTTTCGGTCAAAAACAATGCTAATTTTCGATCACAGCAGCATCGGACGTAAAATTGGAGCTCAAAACTCCGAAAATTACAAAAATGATGGGCCGGCAAAGGGTCCGGAAGCTAGCAAATCTGCAAATTTTCCGAAATTTTTTGACATTAACAACTGTACATTTACTAAAATTGGCATTGTTGTAACAATAAAACTGCTAAAACGATACATTATACAGTGTATTAAGCAAATACATAGTGCACAATGCAACTATATGCATATACATATGCTTTCATGCAAGACAAAAGCAAAGATCACTAAGCCAAATAGTTGCAGGGGTCTGGGGGCGGCAGCCCCCAGAAAAAAAATTGGGGAAAATTTTGATTTTTAGGCCAAATTTGGTCAATTGGAGACGTATCGGAAATTTTTTCCGGCCGGACCATAAAAACCAAAGGGGGGACCCTTGTGTAAATTTTCAGTCGGAAAAAATTTCGGGGGGGGGAATTCCCCCCATTCCCCCCCCCTGGCTACGCCCCTGCAGAACAGTGTACAGTATTTAGCTGTATATATACTAACTAATGTCCGTTCCTCCGCGTAAGTATGAATATTTAATGACAAGTAAACTCTATCCGTGTTGGCTAAAGTCTGACTAAAAACTTATTTACCTCTGTGCCAGCATTAAATGCTTGTGAAAGAACACTACGGAATTAACGCTTGTGGTTAATTAAGCAACATTTACTTTACTTACTTGAATTTTGTAGATCTTGCCACTTACTTTCCATTGCGTGCCTTACATTCCATTGGTTGCATTCCTTCCACATTTGGTCACCATGGCAACGGAAAATCAATTCGGCATTGACACCGACTGCATGACGGTCAATCGATATCTGCTGTCGGAGCAACGCAAGCACCCGGAAGCCACTGGGGACTTTAGTAATCTGATGACTGCTATTCTGACCGCTATTAAAGCCATCTCCTCTGCTGTGCGAAAAGCTGGTTTGGCTTCATTGTGAGTTTATTTTTGACTTTATAAAAATATTTAAATGTTATCGGAATGTTGGTATCGAACGAGATTTGCCTTTCGGCATAGTTATGATGTAGTGTATTATAAGTTGGATGGTTTGTGTGTCACGGGCTTTGGATGTGCTGTTGTTCCATTCAGCGGTGTGTCTACATTGTTCTGGCTAGCTGGTCGCCTGGGTCCGGTTTCATAAACATTGATCGAGATTCACTAGTAACAGTGATGTAACATAGAAAATGCCGTTGCGTTTACGCTATATTTCTGCTGGAAATTGTCTTGACAGGTCGCCAATATGTTGTTTAACGTGTGGTGAAACTCTCATAAAAATAACACCCAAACAATAAAAGTAGCTAAAATGAAGTTAGTTGCAAATATTGGTGAATTTTTCTAGCCACTAATATTTACCAATACTTGGCGGTAATGAAAAAATTTGAGTTAGCTAGGCCTTTTGTATACTGCATCGGGCAAACGTAACGAACATTTACCGACACAGTATGTAACATGTTGGCAATATGCCGTGAAAGTTAACAGAAACGGTATGTAACTAACTCATTAGTGTTACTTTTGAATTTCAACTAATATGAAATCGGCCTTATATACTTAACAGTGTATAGAACAGCACTATTACGGCTTTCGTGAAATAATTTTGCCCAAAACACAATTTGACACTATTTTTGAAATTTTGAAAATATGAATTATCGAAGGCTCTAGAGTTGAATCTTTTCCCAGAAAAGGGAGATTAGTCTGGTCAGGTAGGGTCTTACTATACATGTACATGGGATGGGGTTTCCATATGGTCTCAGTTCTTTCCCTTCTCATTTATATACTATGAGTGGTCAGCCGTCAGCCTAACTAAATTGTGTTATGAAAAATGCCGCTAAGCCTCCAAAGTTGTTTCTTCTGCAAAGACTTGAAGCATATTTACTGAAAAGCAAATTAGTGTTGGTATTTGTGCCGTGTGTGGCTGAAAGATATAGGTCTGTTTCTGTAGATTACCTTTTTCAGTCTGTGATTTCAAATTTTGCAGTTGATCTTTTTAAAAAGTTTCTCTCTTGAGCTCAGCTGCGTTACCTAGATTAGATTAGTTTAATTAATTGTAAGTTGACAAAAAATTACCGCAGATGTGTTAACATCGGGGCCGTGTGCGTTAAGACAAAAATTTGGGTTTTTCTTTCCCCTGGCTGGAGACACCCTCCCTTTAGCGGTTAAGCCTACTGAAATTCGGACCTACCACCCCCAACGTTTGGACTGTGTTAAGCCTATGTAGTGCTACCTAAAAGTCTGGGATTATGTACTATTCCAACTCTCTCACTTTTCGTCTACGTTGTTTTAGTGTTCATATAGGTATACGATTATTAATGAATGAGTGTTTACTGTTTAGTAATAATTATTCAGTAATAATCAAGCATGTAAGTCCAAACTCAATTTGCTAAATCCATAAATAAATGACTAAATGAGCTTGCATATAGGATTGACCGTTAAACATAATATAAAACGGCAGTTCTAAGTGTCAACAGAAACTATTTTCCCGTGGTATTGAGTATTGACGCTACGTTACGTAATGGGCCGCTTGCAAGTAGAGTAGCCTGGAAGCTTTTTTGTCTGCTTCAAAGTTGGGTTTCAATCGAACAATTGCTGTCTTGCTTACATGTTATGCCTGTGTGTACTTCAGCGTGTTTCGAGACTGCAAGAAATAGCGAAGTGTATTTTTAAAAAAATTCAATTAGCGCATTGTTTCTATTACATTCTTTGTTTCTTTTGAAAATATGTTTAGTCTATTCTCTTTTTGTTTTAAATAGATTAAAAAAACCATAAGTACCAAAAGTTAAAATTGAGGTTTGAATTGAAAGCATTAAAAAGTTTCATTTTGTCACTTGAACCTGTGTGTGTGTAGTATTACCAGAAATATTACTAAGATGCAAATTATGAACCCTCTGTGTGTTTATTTACTGTGTGCATATTGATAACAATTCCCATTTTATATTACGTAATTTTTTGGGTATTTGTTGTTTAATAGAAGGCGTTTACTTCATTATATATTTGACTTTACGCAATCAGTTGATTCTCTACTCTCCATTTGTCTGTAATAATCCGCTGTAAAATGACAGACTACCATCGTCACGATTACGGTATCGATGTAGACTGTATAACGCTGACTCGATTTGTACTGGCGGAGCAGAAAAAAGTTCCCGGTGCCACTGGAGAGTTGACTTTCTTACTACAATCTATAGTTACTGCCGTTAAAGCTATTTCCACCGCCGTACGAAAAGCTGGGCTTCAATCTTTGTGGGTCCAAGTAGATCTGTAGGAGTAGAGTATTCTAGAAGTAGTTGCTAAATTTAAAGACGGCATTGTTTATGAACATACGTTTTTAACTTTGTAACTTCTTTTTGAAAAAAGATTAAAATGCAGGTAAAATAATAGGACATTTGCAAGCATAACTATCAATTTGTTTATCAATGCTGAAAAATACAAAAATTATTCTAGTGTGCAAATGCTGAGAGAAAGGGTATTGGCCCCCAGTTTTGATTTAAAATAAGAAATGGAGGAGCCGGGAATCGAACCCGGGCTGCTCGCGTCGACGTCGAGAATGCTAACAGCACCCAGTTACCCTGGCCCCTTTTCTCATTCACAAAAAGTAGTATATATATAACAGGTATATCTTTGCGTTGACTTTGTGGTAACTCTTTTCACCTCATTGCTGGGATTATATTGGTTTAGATATGGCATTGCGGGGGCCACGAATGTGCAGGGCGAGGAAGTGAAGAAAAACCTACGTGCTGAGCAATGACCTGATGATCAACATGCTGCGCTCATCATTCACCACCTGCGCACTCATTTCAGAAGAGAACAAGGATGTCATTGAGGTCAGCATAGCATTACTTCTCAGGGTGGCCACACAATAGAAACTAGTTTTACCGTTATGAATCAGGTTTGTGTGTGCCTATTTCTGAAATAATATAATATACAGCGTTTAATTGAATCATTTCACAAAATGGTGTTGCGGAGCACGACGAAATTTCAATTGTGCTTCAGAATGGGTGTTGACGCTTGGCGTTGAAACAGAGAAGCAGGGCAAATACATCGTGGCGTCCAGCAATCCTCCAATAATTTGACCGTCATTGGCACCATTTTTTGGGTATATGGAAAAGGTATATGACACACACTCACACACACACACACACACACACACTAATACGTGATGCGAATGAAGCTCCGAAATTGGATGTGAGCCACAGTCGTATGTCTGTTGAGAGAGTAAGCTGTGGTCGTTGAAAAGTTTTTAATTAGCTG